>VZRI01002389.1:155073-207573 GCA_013397515.1 Upupa epops | reverse complement strand
GGAACTGCAGAATCTTTTAGGCTGGACAAGACCTCTAAGAAGGTTTGTATATTCTGTACAGACAGGCACAGCGCAGCACGAGTACCTGGCAAATTAGATTTCCCCCATTCTTTTCCCCAAATCTGCTGCAATTCGCAATCCAGAAAAGAAATGGATAGAGGAGGTCACACCTTGAGTCCTCCCTAAATACTGTTGTTCTGAGGATCTCTGACAATGCAGTCAAAGCATTCCAGGTCAGATTCCAAAGCCAAGCTGTAGTAACTACAGCTTCTTTTTCGTCTAAGATACATCAAAGGGTTAGGCTACTGCTGAGTTCACATCCCTCTACCCAAGCATGGCCTATGCTAGTGCACAGCAGAAGAATTCTTCCACTCTGAAGCGGAAGGAGGACTCTACCTCTCCATGTACTCTGAGCACTAGCAGCAGATATTTTACTGGTTTGGAGGTGGTCATGGCCAGTGGAAGACTCAAAGAATAAAACCAACCACACAAACCCGAATGCCAATCCTGTGAAGATTTCAGAAGCTGTACTGGGAATAACTGGCAAAGTTAGGCGTCAGTGCAACTAACAGCTTAGCTAGGAACATGTTTCGCTTTAACTACGGTACATTTTAAGGAGAGGAAGTAACTGACCTTCGGAATAGTCCAAGAACAATAGTGATCAATTATCTCTCACTGAACATTTGACAGCGATACTCGTTTCTTACTCCTATCCACTCATTCCTAGAAGATGTGCTTTATTGTAAACAAGACGCACTCTGGAGAGATTCCTGTTCCACACAGACACACTTATATGGATGAAAATGCAACAACAGGCTTTCGGGTCTCTGTGTGATTGGCAGTAAGCCACTGTCACTACAGTCCCCCAGGACATCCCCCAGCAACTACAACTATGGCTTCACAGTCCCTTTTAAAAATAACGCAGCATCCATGCTCCTTTGACACGGAACTGACTGCGTACGGAAAGCCCAACGTAACTTTACAACAAGCTATTCTGAACTGTATTGAAATTGTAAGGGAATTTTTAAAAGAGATAACTTTACTGCAGTTTCTCTGTGGACCTTTATAAATTTGTCTTCCTCAAACAACTCTCACCACTCACCTACAGAGGTTGTTATTTCCACATTAACTGTTTGCTAACTATGAGGACTGCACACAGCATTCAGTTGCACTGCAGCCTCTCTCCACAGAAATCTGAAAGATGCTTAGCGAGTCTCTGCCCAGGACAGGTCACGAGGTGACAAGGAAGTAAACTGCCTCGTTACAACCTCAGTCCCAGGCTCTGTCCTCCCTTTCGGAGGTGCCCAGACACAGCCCATCGAGGCTGAGCAGCACCATCTCACAGTAGTCCTCCAGAGCCACCGATGCTACAAGCAGAATAAACTAAACAGAATCTTAATGACAGCCACCCAAGAAGCAACGTCGCTGTCTCTAAGTCAATAAATGAACATTTTATGTTACCACTGAATGAATTTGCTTAATGGCTCCCTATCACTGGAGCACACACGTCAATAGTCGGCATGTTTTCTGAAAGGCTGTAAAGCAGAGATTATCCTCCTTCTCAGTAAAGGAAAGTAAATTTATGCTTGAATAGCAGCCATCTATTGTTAACGGAAAGTGATCCTCAGCTCAGGAAAGCACAAAAGACACGACAAAAGTCCGTGAGCTTGGTGTGCAGTGCACCTCCAGAAACCCAACGGAAACACACGCTGAGCAGTAACCTACTTTGCAGATTTTGCATTTACAGCTATTTTGCCTTGTAAAGGCACAGATAGGCTATTGCTTCCAAAACTAGGACAAGAGGGGTTTCACCATAACGAGAAGAGTGTCCAGGTCTGTTTGGTGCTCTGCCAGCACTTACTCTAAATACTTAGCCCAACGCAGAGTACTTAGAGATACTTACTGAAAGTACACAGCCGCCTTCCTTCAGTCACGGCGCAATTAAACACCAGTCGCATTCCATACTGAGAAAACGATCAATAAAGGTGGAAACTAGATCACGTTTCTCCAGTTAGCCTCTTGTCAACTCTGTAGGTCTAGATGATATCAAGACGCTTTAGAGAGAACCGAGCACTCCAGCTAACTAACTGGTCAGGTATTTGTTTTATCAAAATTTGCACACACAAAGTGAGTTGAAACTTCATCACCCAGAACAAATACCTAGGCCCTCATGGGTTTGGTTTTCTTTGTTTTCATTTTCTAAGAGTAATAAAGACCTTGGGGCAGGGCATTTCCTTTGGATTAATGACTGGCTGGGGTTAATGGCCAGGAGCTGTTCTTTGGGCCATCAACTCCTCTCAGCCGGTCATTAATCCCCAGGAAATGCTGTGTGCCTCAATCATTATTGCTTAATTTCAGTGCAAACAAACTACTGTGGCAGACAGCATGCTGTATGCTATCCCTTAAACACAGGCAATACAGATTCACTGCATTTATCACTTGTTTACACTACGGTCTATTTTCCGTAGGAAGAGGAAATCATGGATCTTTGGGTGGCTCTGTGAGATCTGTTGGTTGGTCTCGTGCCCACCTGATAGACTGCACCATTTCTGCAGCAGTTACTCTCTTTGCCACTTATGTCATCGCTGTTATTAGCTGCAGCACTCTGTGACTGAGGCCGTTGTTACTGTCAACCAAAAGCTGGATGGCCAATGCTCTATTTCCTGTCAAAATCGAAACGACCATCCCAAGTGTTATTTGTGAAACACACACACAGTGACAGGGTTACCTGCCTGAGCACACCCCTCATTTCAAGGAGGAGGTTATGCACTGCTACAGGATACCTCATTGACGCATCCTGACATTTGCTGTGCCATTTCAGGCGTGCCATACAGTTATTAAATTATCAACAGTAAAATACAACATGGACTTTCTCCAGGCTTGTGCTACACAAATATTTACTAGAGCACAGAGCTTTGTTATATTTCTCTGGTCTACTTGATAATCCCCTGATTAGACATCCACATGCTTGGTGGAACCAAAGAAAAACTGTACAGGCTCAAGGGCAATGCAGCCTATTTGTTTTTAAAGGGTAACTTTACAATAGTTTGACTTCAAACTATTTAATCAAACTGGTCAACCTCATGTCATTCTCAGCTTCGGGATTCCGACAAAAGCATTCTAAGAAGCTGTGAGTGGTAACTGAACCCACTTGCACTACAGCTTTGAAAGCTGGAGACGGTAGGACTGTAGATACCGGTAACTAACCGGGGTGTTTTGCTTTTCACCTGAAAAAGTGGAAACTCCAAAGTACTGACAATAGGTGGGCACTCACGGAGAAAAACAGTTATTCTTGTCCAAATCTTTTATTCAGGTACTGGTATAAGGATGATACTGTGCTGGGACAGAGGAAGTAGAACCCATTGAATTTAAACTACCATTTTCAACCATCAGAGTTAGACGCAGGAAATCATCTGTGGGCTGCTGTACCTTCCCTGTGATTACTGACAGCCAGCACTGTGGTGCTGGGCACCTCAGTGACTGCTCACCTGAATCCAGCAAAGAGAACACACCGAAACAGAGAGAGATCAAGTAATGAAATTCTTCATCATCATCATGACTGGGCAGAAGTCAAAGCAGAAAATCCCAGCAGGGAGCTAGGCTGCATTCCCAGACAAGCGCACCCACCTCACACAAGCAGTGCCTAGCAAAGGAGTGGAGTACTGTGTTAATACATTCAATTTCTGCCACTCTGACAATTCAAAATCCAATGGTGTGCAGCAAGTTCACAAAGGATCTGGGGCTGAAATGCTGCTAGTGAACTTGAGTTGAAGGTAATGGGTCAGGGAAGCCTCTTGCATAACCTTTTCTCCTGCTGAAAGCCTGCATATGTCTTAGGATAGCTTTTACACGGGCCTGCAGTTTAGGAGACGGTTTCAGGTAGTCCTGTCATTTCAGATATTAACAGACACAGGAGAAAACTATCTCCAAGCAGAGCTACTCTATTGGTCTAGACTACAGTATAGTAACGGGAACACACACTCCTACATGAAAACATGTTGATTCACACTACATTGGGGAAAGCTGCCAGGCTCAGCATGTACGATAGAGCTCAAAACAAAGAGCTTTGTCAAGATGGTAGGAGTACAATGAAGTACACAACAGGCTAAAAAAAAAGCAGCAAATATTTTTCAGACCTAAATATGGCATTTTAATCTAAAAAAGATGAACAATGGGTTGAGTGAAGTCACCCAGGTCACTCTGAGCATACAGATGTCAGGTACTGAAAAACACTATTGCACTTTGATTCTCCAAACAAGAATTTCCAGTCTTCCTGAATGGTTTTGCTTTCAAGTGTAAGCAGACTGCATTCATTAAAAACAGATGCTACTGTCTCTTTGCTCCATTTCAGTTATCAATATAACATTGGAAAGATTCAAAACATTTTAATGAAAATTGGGCTGTGCGATCGCATCAGGCCAGGCCACGTTAAGATGCCAAATTCCATCGGCTCTCTCGCACGCAGAAAAGAAAAATCCAGGCAATTCAAACTGTACTTCCCCCTCTTTTTTGAAAGTTTAAAAATTACTCATGCATTCCAGAGCACAAAGCAAACAAAAAACATCAAACTTAACCCAAAAACTAAATGCTAAGGTAATAAGAAAACATCTGTCATCTGACAGCACAGCCTGGGGACTTCCTGTCAGCTGGATGGGGCCATGCTTGTCTTCTACCGTGTGAGGCCTCAGAGGAGGAAAACACAGAGAACACCTCCTTTGACTCTGTTTTTGGTTCACTAGTGACTGTTATTCTAAGGGGATCTACTCCTTGCTTCCTGCATGCTACTCCAATAGCTGAAACGGAGGTTTTCCTGAAAAATCTGACATTCAAAGCCTGGATGACCCGTTTGCAGCTCCAGCCCATTCTCATGTTCCAAGACGAGCTAGGGTGCAGGGTTTATGACAAAGTACAGAGAACACTGCTCCGATTTAGGTTATCATCAGTATAGGGGCTTTTAAGGGCTTCATGTTGTGCCTGTCCCCTGTTTAGGCAGCCATACAGAACACAGCACTCGCGCTGTTCTGAGCAGCTGCCTTTCAATCGTTTCATTTCTCAGATGTCTCATCATTTCCCAGGTAACAGCTACAGTCTTCTTCTCAAACATTCCATGGCTGCCAGATAACTCCATAGCCTCTTCAGAGCCCATTTCATGATTTATTGATTTTCCCTCTTTGTGGCTGCTCCTGTACAGAGCAGGTTTTCTCCCTTCTAACTGTGTTATAAATTCCTACAACGAGAATGGCCCTCCATCTCTTCACCACGCACTGCTCCCATTAAATACTACCTGTATTTGCAAGACGCTACTGCTCTCCATCAGAACCGTGTAATAATTCACCAGGCCTGTTCCACTCCATTGTAAGCACTCACTCCCATCACAGCACAGCTCTAGAGAAGGGCAGAGATAGCAGCTGAGAATTGATACCAGTGAATTAAGCTGGAAAAATACTTGTTTCACTCGGGCCAGAACACCACTGCCTGGGTAGACAAAGCGGACTCTGATGACTTGTTGGAGATGCCAGCACAGACTATCTGGGAGGAACACACAGAGCAGATCCCACACAAACTGGGCTTGCTGGGCTACTGGAGAGCTGTGCCAAGATGTCCCCTCGGGAAGGGTCAGACAATGGTATCGGTAATCCTGAAAACCCCCTCTGGTAAAACCCCCAGTTTAATAAAGGGCTCCCTCGGTGGAATCTTCATCTCAGTTGACTTCAGTTTTTTCCCTGAGCCATTGCAGAGGTTTCCGTTCCCTCACAGTGTAAACACCGTTAAACCTGCCTTATTAACGGAGCAAGTGAGAAACACGCACGGATGTCCTGCCTGGGTAAAGGACTCCCTAGCAGCTGGGTGGCACTGAAATGCATTTGCCCACTCCGAACACCGTGCTGTAACCACATCCAGAATGGAGACCAGTAATTTTCAGTGTCAGGATGACATAATACATTTCCATCTATCCAGGGGGTCCTGATGGCTAGGCATGACTTTTTGAGGGATTTTCTTTGGATGAAAGCAGGAATTCCTAAAATAGAAGGCATTCTGTCTCACATGCCATGCCTTCAGGGTGTGGCTGCTCTTGGAAACCTTCACTTCTCAGATTAACTCAGATGATTTATACAGCACTGAAGACACAGTTGTCTAAATAAGAGAGAGGAAGAAAATCACACTGTAGGGCCACCATGACAGTTAAAAGGGTGGCTGAATTCAAACAAACTCTTACAAAACTGTCCTGTTTACCAAGTAAAATCTGAGGTAGTCACATACCCAGTGACCCTCATCCTAGGGGTTTGGTGTTTTCTACTGCGGTTTTGGTGTTTTCAAAAACCTTACCTACCACCTCTTCAGATGATTTGTATTTCCCAAGTGACACGCTGTGAATATTAGGAAAATAAGGAATCACAAAGCACTACAACTGCAATGGTCCATCTGTGTAACAAGTACTACTCCGTACCTGTCTGCTCCTGAGAAGTCATGCCCACTGTCTCTGAGGAAGGGTCCCAAGACCACATGTAGGTCACACGCGGTATTTGTGACTCATAACTATTCAGGCGCTGTGGTGCCCAGAGGAATCTGATGATCATGCTGCTCCTTTACATTCTTTGGTATTTTCTAAAACAAACGGCTGACCTGTCTGCACCCACAATTATCAAGCCAAATGGAATGGTAAAAGCTCAAAGAATGCACATTTCTGTGTTTAATTCTCGTCCGAGGACCTCTGCCTAGAAGGATTAGTTACTAAAAGCAGGAGCAAAAACCGCAGTGTCACCGGCAGTGCTGCTTCAGTTTCCTCCCGCTGCACTTAAGTAAAAGCTTATGCGTCGGTAAAACGTCAACCTATTGCTAGACAGAACAAATCAGTGGCAAACAGAGGGGTAAGGCTGACCCATCCCATGACACATGATTAAAGCCTTCCTTGCAGCATGTCACCAAGCATCTGCTGCACTGTATGGTGCTATGTGGAGGCTAATGACCCTTTAGGTCCCCTGGCAAGTTCTCCTTGACAACAAAGCGTAAATGGCTCTTTAATACAGCCAGCCCCCATTGAAATGAACCTTCTAAAGCCAACAAGCAGTACTGGGATCTTCTTTAGCAAGGCATGTCGTCTCTTCAGGACTGCAGGGAAGGAGAAGATTCGAGTTAGCTGAAAAAGTTTTCTGCAGGGTTTACACCTGAACAGCAACCTGTAATTCCCTCAGTTCTGTGTTTCACAGCACAGTCGCTCGTGGGTGCAGCTCGTCTCAGCAAAGGAATCAGAGGGAGAAACACTTTCCAAACGAAGAAGCGGAGCAGGCATACCCAAAGGAAAATCAGCCAAACACCATGGGAGCCTCTTTTGAGTTGCACTAAGAGAAAAGGTGTGGAATGCCGAGAGAAACCGAGACAGCATCAGAGATGCTAAACCCCAGGAGTTCGATAGACGCGGTTCGATTTCCCTATACACAAACATGAGGACACCGAGGTAGTTTTTCAGGAGCCAAGAAAAAGTGCATCATTTCCCTCGGTGGCTGGATGGGAAAGTAAGCAGCCTGACTTCTGACTCAACCTCAGACCTGCCATTACCCTGACTACCAACGTTCACACAGTCAGTGATTCAGTTTACTTATTTCTCAAAAGGAATGCAAAAATATTCTCAGAGGAATTTTTACAGGTTGTCTTTCGATTTGAAGAGGAACAGTCCTATTTCAAAGGCTATTGATTCTTGTACTGAACACTTTATAAAGTGTTAGTTTAACACTAAAGACTCAAGCAGAAGCCGTTATGGTGGCTTGGAACAGTAATAAGTTCTGATGAAATACCTCCCACCTGTGAAGTCTACCTTAATCTATTTCAAGTATGTGCTGGGTAGCCTGCAGGAAGGTCAGCGAAAGAGAAAAGAGGAAGAAAACAGGTGTATGAGAGAGAAAACTCTCATTCAGCTTACTTTGAAACTGGTCCTTGTATACAAGCCACAGAAAAATACTTGCCAGTCCCAGGCATGAAAGGCTTGTAATCAAGAATCACCCCACATCTGAAAGCGTAAAATGAGTAGCACAAAGCCACGGCCCATCAGAAGGAGGAAATCACAGTTTCTTGTAAGTGGGGAACAGCTTCCTTCAGCGGGAGATAAAAAAATCCTATGGCTTCTCATTAACTGACTAAACAACTACTCTTCTCCTAATGCTTTCCAATTCTTTCTGCCCACAAAAGGCCCAGCTTTCTTACAATTAGCACAGCAGCAAAGCTAGCTCGTTTCTTGTTGGGAATTAATTGTCTGGCAGAAACCTCAAACCGAATACTTAGTGCTTCCAATCAAACTTATTTCTGAGTACAGCAGACAGATCTTGTTGGGAGTTCATAAGCAGAGTTAACACCCAGACGCGTAGAAATGGCTCTTGCACTTCCTACTGTTCATCTTGTCCCTTTTGCCTCTCGCAAACACACATCTCAGTACATTACAGGGTAGGAACCACAAAGCTTCACATGAGAAGACACGCATTCCAATACTGAACTCAAGGCAGGCTTCTGCACACCTTTCAGAAAGGTGCTCACAGGCAGTAATGAGCAGATAAGACAGAAACATCCATGTTCTGCCATCCCTTAACTCAGTGCTCTTGTGCCCACAGGCTGTTGATGAAACACCTGCAGGAGAAGCAAGCTAGGATTGATCAGTCAACGTTTAGTTTACACATCGTGAGGCCAGTACAAACCCCAACACATCACACAAGTTTCCCACAGACAAAGATGTCGTGCTGGCAATTACTGGCTGAACTGTAAAAACATTGTTCAAATCACTGTCCTACAAGAATTCCACAAACTACTTACAAACAGCAAGGCCAGCAGATGCATTTTTCTGCTGTGCAGGACATCCTGTGAGGTTATTGTAGGTCTCCTTTGCTAAGGCTAATGAGTTAGTTTGGAAAAATGAAAACTGCTAAAACCCTGGGACTTAAAAATACATAGAGTGCAAATTACTGTAATGCCACAAAGCCAAGTGAAAACCAAACTTTCAAAGGGTTTGGTCAGCTGAAACGAACAAGCAAAGAAAAAAAACCAACCCTGAAAATCACACTGTGATCTCAGCTGGAAGCGGAAGTATCAAATATCTGCAGCAGAGACTCTCTCAGTGATGCTTCTGACAGGTCTGAAGCCAGAATACTCATGAAACACCCCGATGCAAGAATTCCAGAGCGAAAGGTTAGGAGTTCAAATAAGCAAAGGTTTCTTCCTCTCCAACTTTGGAATTACAAGAACAGCCCAAATTATTCCATTATTCTGTGAGCGTTTTTCTCCTCTGCACTTAGAGTTAATGCAACCGTAACAATAGCAAAGCAGCTAAAAGAGGCAAAAGGAGCTGCAAACTATCAGTGTTCTCTAGCAAATACAGATAGGATTTCAGCAACTACCATGTAGTATGACTTCTCACAAGAAGTCTTCTGAACATCACTTATTCGAGGTATAAGGAGCCCTCTGGTCAGCACTCTACCTGTTTTCCCAGAGGAATTGAACAAGCAAGTTAATTTAAGCACAGTTCATGCACACAATCATAATGCAATATTGACCTCATCTTTCAGTAGAGCTATTCCTCTGTTCAACCATAAAAATCACAAGATCAGGGAAATTAAAAAGTGCCACCCTGACGATTTTGTTTAGTGCCTGTTTATGGATTCATTTCAACCCTTCTGAGCCTCCCCAGTGTTTTGTGGCAGCACACCCAGATCAGCGATCTGCCGTGTAAGAAAGGGTTACCTGTTTCAAGTGGACGGACCATTAGTTTCAACAAGAGCTTTCTAATTATGACATTGCCATGTTAGCAGCTAACCAACAGTTTGCATTTATCTTCTCTACCATCCTCCTGCCTTTGTCAACCTTGATAGTAAGTCCTTACAGCCTTCTGTTCCAAGCTGAACAGCCCTAGCCATTTCAGATGCTGTCCATAAGGCAGAGGTTCCATCCCTGTTACCATTTCAGCTGTGTTCCTACGAATCTTCTCAAATTGCAGAGGACAGAAGTACACTCAGTACTTAGCTTGTGGGGCACATCAGGGTTTTACTTCACTAGACTCTGTCCCGCTCAGGGTTCCCTTGTTGATCATGCCAGCCATTCACTGGCCACTGGTGCACACTGAGATCATAATTTCAGTGAACTTCCGATCATGACTGTGAAGTCCCTTTCTTTAGATCTGCCAGTCCTGACTCATCGCCATGTAATCATCTCCAAACGATCTTTAATTTACCAATGACAGAGTCGGGTACCAGAACTCCCCTGACTAGTATCCATGAGTGCTCGTTGTCTAAGACAGTCTGTACCAGCTCTCTCAGCGCGTTTTACAGGCCAAGGAGGACCTCAGCAGAAAAGTGCAAGCAACAATGCTGCAAGCACACCTTTTTCTAATGAGCTGGTGTCACTAGCGTTGGTTTGTGGGGCCCACCACAGCTACAAAGAAGTAACAACCCAGAGGAAGAACTGGAACCATCACCACTGCTGTTCTCCACTCAAGACCAGAGCAGCCTTCATGAAGGTGGCTACTCTGGACAATTTAACTGAGCAAAGGCAAGGGAAGCAGTATCAGATCCCATCATTTCTCATTGCACTCGGAAAACCCGCTACAAATCACACTAGAATACTACACTTAGGCCCAACAAATCATGTCAAGGATGTAATTTCATGCTGTGAGTATTGACATTCATGGGTTCAATTGAGACTCTTAATGCTATTTGACTAGTTTTCCTGTGGTTGACTGTTTCTGTGGTTGATTTTTATGGATAGCACATTTCCCCTCCAGTTTCGGCCCTGGCAGAAACTAGGTTGACTAAAACCACACAGAATTCCAAAACCGGTAGCCCAGGTACCCACATCAAAGTGGAACGAATTATCATACTGGTGGTTCTGGCCACACATCAAAGCCAGACCTTCCACACTTTATCATTCCTAACAGTATATTTAAACCTGTTATATTTTCAGTCGCTTTAAGTCAGCACTTGTTAAACACTTATTGTTTACAGTCCTTCTGCTATTTCTTTCAGATTTCAGGACCTCCTAGAGTCTCCTGTAGCCTTCCAGGTATGTGATTCACTCACGTGTTCTCCTGGATGAATTTCTGACACCTCCACAGAGTAGATGCGGTGGCTATTTCTTTAAACTGTGCTGCTGAAAACAACTCTTTGGTTACCACTCACAAAGCAGGATTTCCAAAGTAGTACAGTTACAACACAGACCCTTCTCAGATGAGAGCACCCCTCTCCAATGTGCTCACAGTTACTACTTATCTGGTCCTCAGTAGGGTTTGCTGCGTGGTAAGCTAAAGCAAACAACCTTGTTTTTAATGGGGATGCACAGAATATCAAGCAAACTCCGCTCCGTGAAATGGTTCAAGCTTTTATTTGAAGTCTCCAAGCCCATCATGCCCTCAGGACCTGCAGGCAATGGTGGTGCAGTCCTAGCCCTCCATACAACCAGATGGACGCACAAAAGATAGAACGCGTTCTTCACTTTCAAGACCTAAGCCCGTGATGAGCGCAACTGGTTGCAGGTTGGGCTGCCTCCAGTGTCTAACCGTTGCCAATACCTTCCTTCTCATGAGCCAATAATGGCACTTAGAAGTGATTGCTCTTTTGCTTGCTGCAGACAGCACTCCTCATCCTGGTTCTAAGAGCATACTTCAAGCTTGTAGAAAGCTGAGGTTGAATTTCAATAGACAGGGTGGAAGATGATCCCTAATAACCATGTGTCTTGCCGATTAGGTTTAAATCGTTTAAGGAACTTTGCTGTAGTTGTTGCAGTAAAGGAGCCCAGGAACTCAGCAGGAACACTGACGAAGCAGAGGTAGGCTGACAGACGTGGCAGAAAATATTATACTGTTTCTTACCACCAGCAGGAGACCACCAGAGCAGTACACAGACCCAAACAGAAGGGACAGAGCAAAACAAAATAAAGAAACAATTCTGAATCAATGCAAACTTTGAAAAAGGCTTGGAACTAGTCAGTAAACATTTTCAAACAACAGGCTGGCTGTGTTTGTTTTTCTAAATCAGTTCACCCTCTCCTAATTCGCTTAAAACACAAATGTCTTCTGAGAGCTACCTCTGCAGAACTGATTTGTCTGCCAGCCACACAGTACACATGATGCAGGCTCTGAGAGCACCAACAGGTCCTAAAGGCCCTGCCCAGGCTTTTCTGGGCCCATACTTGCATACTGCCCACTTTTCAGAAGAATTAAACGCGATATCTGGAGCCAACATGATCTCTATTCACTTTTAGCAAGAGGTGAAGTGATTTAATATTCTTCCCCACAGGGATAACACTTGAAAAAAGAAAAAGTCTACTAATTGATTCCTACCAACTCCTGTGATTGCTCTGCATCCACTGCATGGATACCTGAATTCAGACTGATTCGGAAAGGGTAAGGAGAAGTTAAGCAAAACTACCAGGAGAAATGACAGCAATAATGAGCTCGCAGTCCCCCTAGGCCTCTAAGACAATCAAAATAAAGTCCATTAAAAGCCAGCTTATATTTCATCACAGATGTCAAAGATGAAAGTTGTTAAAGTTAATAGGAGCCAGGTTCAAACAAACCAACAGCTTCAAAAAAAACCCACCAGCCTAAAAAGAGGTTGTTCTCATCCCGGGAGCAGTAATTCTGTACAAGTCCTGCATGTGAATTCAGAGCGTTCCAGCAGACTCACAAGACAGACTCTTCCTCAGTCAGTACCTTATGGCTCACAAACACAAAATGCTGTTGATGTAAGTCTTGTGTTGACAGGAGAATACTGGACCAGACACTCCCTTTGCTCCAAGCTGATAAACCTGCTGTTACTACTGACTAAAACTAGGAGAAGAAATGGTAAGACACTTTTCCTCTCTCAGTTCAGTTTTTATTATAATGACAAGAAACTCCATAATCCACTCACAGAGATGCCAGACGTCCCGCTGTGTGGGGGTTTTAATTTCTTGGTTTGGTCTCTAAAACATAAGCTCAGCTACCTGTGCAACCTTTGAAAGAAAAGCAGAGATGCACTCCTTTCACGTCACCCACTTTAAACCCAGCTCCATACAGATGGCCATGCCAACCTGAGCACATCTGCCCCACTTCTGTACTCCTTGCTGTAGCAGAAATTGTCCCTTCCCTGGGGAACCCTTTGAAAGACAGGTAGAACACAGCCATCTGCTTCCATTTGGTGGGTCACTTCCATGAGCCACTTGAGAAAGAGATAGGTGCAGAGCCCAGCACAAAGCGAAAATAGCAGGGTGTCATGTGCCAAAGGGAAATGTGGGATAAGGACTGTAATAAGACTGGAAGGGTAAGCAAAGTGTTTGTGGCTTAAAGCAGCGCGATGTGTCAGCAAGAGACAACGGCAGTGTGCTGGCACCAGTGCAGACCAGAGCCTTAATCTGTGAATCACTGTGCAGTCAGCATGCCAGAAAACTTTGGCCACCCCTGGTGAACGGGCATCACTCAACAAAATAACCCACTGTGCAAACCTCCAGCAGACAACCTCTGCGAGCACACAAAACACCCAGCGGTCCAAGAGAGAGGGAAAGCGACCACTTGCCTGCCTAAGACATGACTTATAAAATGATAGCACTTCTGTCTTGAAAGCCTGGGTTTTGGCTATTTACTAGTAAATCCCTTAATCGGCTGATGAAGAAAAAGGTCTGAAGTTTGACCTTTTAAGAAACCAAGTAATCCTATAGCCCGAGATCAAGTAATTGGAAGAAAACTGCACTAGCTGCTCCACTTTCACAAGGCCTCGAGGTAAATGCCAACGTGTAGTTACGATACTGACTTTTCAGCATCGCCCACCTCTACTTCTGTCCTTGTGACAGGTTTTTATGAAGCGCCTTCCCAGGGGTTTCCTCTGGGTTTGCCCATTAACAGAGGGTGGCCCAGTGAGACAGCAAGGACGAGCATAGCTCTTTTCAGAGCAGGATAAGGTGAACACCATTGCAGTAGCACAACTAGTTGCAGTTACACAGTGCTACTTATGAGACTCTTAGTCACTCTCTCTTAGCCTAAAGTCTACCTATTAAAATACTGCTCTTGGACTCTGGGGCTTAAACGTATGTGGCATCAAGGTGATGGCCAGCACAACCTGCCTCACGGTGCTAGCGTTCCGATAAATGCTTTCAGGACTCTTTCTTTAAAGGAAAAAAAAAGGGAAGCATTCTTCTGCTCTAAGCTAGCACGTATTAATAATACTGACTGAATGTAACTGCAATACAACAGGCGTTTTTCCACGCCAGCTGCCAAGCAGTTATTAAGTCAGGTCCATACTGGCATAGAAATTATTACTTTAAAAAATGTTCTTCATATTTTTTGAAAATTTTGTAACACTCCAACCTTTTGGCCAGCACGCAAGTACCCATAAATGAGTCAGACCTTGTTTTCCCTCTTAGGAGATACTGATTTCACTTAATTGAAAACTGTAGCAGAAATTCCACGAGGATATGCCAGTTTGCTTCGTTTCCATATAAGAAAGGGGCATTTTAAGAGAAGGATTTGAGCTTGTAAAGAATGTGATGTGACACACGGTGTCTTTATAAAAATCGAGGTTCCGTAAGGGTCTCCTCACTGGAGCTGTATTCCTTTGCGGTTAGGCACAGACAAAAACGCAGCTTTGGGGCTTCGTTTTTCCATCGAAAATGGAACAAAGATGTACCAGAGGAAGTCTGAGAACTTCAACAAACGTCCTCTTTCTTGGTCACCTCTAGGTGAGTCTAAAATTAAAACCCTGCCAGGCAGAAAATGCCACTGACAACTATTTGTCCAGGCTTGGTTTGAACCCCAAGTCTCAAGCTGAACAGCTACCTTTGGGAAGTGCCGATTCTGCCCAATTTCTCTGTGTTCTGTTACAGTAAGCTGTGAACAAAGAAACACCGAGGGTCCCGAGGAAAGTGTATGACTGAGCCTAGATGGAGTCAAAGGCTCTTCCTGGGTACAGTTCTGATTCTTTTAGTAGCTGTCAGGATTCTGGCTCAGACATACAAGTTTGAACCAGCCACTTCCACATCATCGGGCAATCTTGGAAGAATCAGCTACATCTGCACAGACCAGGGTTCCATTTGGGTTTCCCACCTGCCCCTAGTGCTTTTGTGCCTGCAGCAGCCCACTACTTCACAAAGGACTAGAATGATATTAATGAGAGGGACCCTAATACATCTTAACAAAGGCTGCAGCAGATATCGTTTCTTAATGGTGATCTTCTTCCTGAGTTGAATTTCCTTCCACAAACACTGCAGCAGAATGAATCATTCAGCCTCCTTATCCACAAACACAAAATTCACGTGCCTTCCACCATTGTTGGTGGCTTTTTTTAAAAATGAATTTTCAAGTTAAAGCGTGATCATGATTACGTACTGCCTGAAAGGAAAATCATATGCCACCTCATAAACATTGCTCTGTAATTAGTACTGGGTTACCCTAAAACATATGTGAGAACAGAGCATTCCAAAAACTGCACCAAAGGAATCAGAGCAGGTTACCTTAGACCCATCACCAAGTACAGCATCATATTCATCCTGTTTAAGAGAGACATGACAACGCGTACAAAGCTGTTCTTAGCACACGATTACTATAAAACACACCATCTGAAATGAAAGCTTTTAATTAAACGGCTGTCTTGCTGTCTCTCAAGTCAACTAGCTGCCTAAAAAGCGATGTGGGGGCATTAGTTGTATGGCAGCTTAGCTAGAGGACTGCAGCTAATTTCTATCCTGCTTTAATAATGGTTTAACAAAAGAAGTGCTTAGTTCCCACACTGCTGCTAGAGTGAACATAGTCCAAACATTTCCCTCCCTGGGCCATCTTTTTTGCAAACACACAGCAGTGGCTGCAAAGCATAAATCAATGTGCAAGTTCGCTTCCAAACTTGTCTGCTCAATGTGTTCTTGCACTGCTAGACCAGCCTCTTCTGTCCCTCATCCCTTTACTCAGGGCTTCCCACCTACCTTGACAAGGGAGACAGACAGTTCCTTTGCAGTCAGTCCTGTATTTAAACAGCAGAGCTAGCTGGTGTAACGGTAATGCGAGTCAGCAAAACCACCTCCATCTCCGGGTCAGACCCTAATGCTTCGTATTCCTCCAGTAATAATCTGGGTGTTATTAAGGCAGTTGGATTGATTGCCCAGTGTTGATACTCAGTGTTTTATGGTATATTGTGTGGCCTGTCACAGAATCTGTTACTTGTCAACAAGTAGGCCACCAGCAGCAGCACGCCAAGTGTTGTGGGATGACAAATGTAATTACGGCTGGTATTCTGAAATGCATCTCTCGGTTCCAGAGTGGAGCGGGATTACAAGCTTAGTCAGTGCGCTCAGAAAAGCCGAGCGCTGGAAACAGAGGGAGGGAAACTGGGAACAACCGGGTTAAACTCAGAAGGTAAAAGGGAAGTCCATGAAGGTTTGTTATAGATACAGTGGCTGGAAATTATTCGGGAATCGGCTGGCACAGCTGGTAAAGCATCAGATGTAAAAGCACTGCAGAGCTATCCATCAGCATGTAAGGAAGCCAACATTCTGTGGAGGAAAGAGAGCAAGGGGAAAGGACTAAATGTGTATGACTGAAGCACACTGCCTTCAACTACTAGATGTGAAGCATGTCAAAGAAACAAATCGTGTGGGCAGACACGGACATGATGGAGGAGAAGGAACACCAAGAACACAAAAAGAGAGGGTAATAAGGTCATAAAACCAGGCGAGTCAGATGCAGAGGTTCAAGCTATTGGGGAAACCCAGAGGAGTGACTGGAATGTGCTTAATATATTCCATGTGAATATATATTCTGCCAGCTCCCTCTCACCATCCGCTGTTCCCACAACCCACCACACTTCTCCCATAGAAGAACCTGCTTTGAAAGGTCTCAGACAGAGGCCTTCCCACACATCCTACATGGATCTTTCCACATTCTCCACGTGTAACTCACTTTGTGTATCTTTCCAGAAACCGGGATCAAGAAACAAACATCTTTATTAAAAGAAGAGGGAAAGTTGAACACATGTTTCAGTGAAGTCCACTAACTCCTGTAAACAAATACTATGTGTACTATTCCAAAACCATTGTCCTATGAGAAGCCTTAAATTAGAAATATCTGGAACACAACAGTAACAGGATCTGTTCCCTGTGGCCCGGATAATCCTTCCTAGCTTACACCACCCACTCAATTTAACGTTGCTCTGTCATAAAGCTGGCAAAAGCATACGCAGAGGTCAAAATAATATATTGCTAGAAGATGGCTTCAATCACATTTCTTATTCAAGACCTAATTTCCTAATAAATATCCCAGTGATCTGTGGTTTTGACTTTTGTATGCAGCTCTATGAATACTAATAAGCAATTGTCAGGCGCACAGCGAAAACTGGGTGGGCAATAACAAGTGATAATAGATCTAATGACAATCGGGAACGGGCTGGAGCACTCTCTTCATTCCTAGGTTTCCCTCACAGTTAAGGTTGTCGAAGCGTAGATGTTTTCAGGGTGTGCCCGGCTCTGGGCTGCTCTGAGGGGTCTATTAAAAACAGTTTTTTCTGACCACTGCCAACTACTGTTGGCCTCAGTGTTGTGCTGGCTGAGAGCTGTGGTCCCAGAGGGGGAGTGCACCGTGCTGTTGGGGGGTTCAGTCAGACAGATGACGAGGGATGACAAGCAGCAGCACATCACGGGGGACTGTTGCAGTTCACTATAGTGATCGAATCCGGAGCATTACCTAGCTGACACTGGGTATCATTAACCTATTTTTATTCTTTCTGAGTTGTCTCAATAAACTTGTTTCTCACAATCCCCACGCAAGGCTTTGGTAGTAGTCGTTACCGCTTCATACAGAAGAAATAAACCTGTATGTCAATGATAGCAGCCACTCACAAGGGAAAGCTAAGGTGTCATGGTACTCCACAGCTCTTCAACTACCTGCTCTGGTTATAGGGGTAACAGCAACATGCGGAAATAAAAGCCCAAAGCCCACCACCGATTATGTCTCAGCTGGGAAACTGTGCCCAGCAGTGATACCTAATTAGCACCGCTGTCAGCTGCAAAAGGTCATCTACTCCAACTGCCAGAGCAGCATTGGACAAATTATGGTTGGCAGACTGGTATCTCCTCAATCAAAATAAAACATAAAGTGATCCTTAGCGGACCAACTGCAGCTGTCCAAGCATAATAAACAAAATTCCTTAGCCAATTTCTTTTTCTCAATCTATGTTTTCTTCACCTTTTCCAAAAATTAAACGCACAGAAGCAAAGTAAAGGAAAAGACGTTGTAGGCTGACTCGTGGATTATGTGAGATACACAGATAAACCCGGGTGTTAGCCTGAAAATTAAGCAGTGTCAATCTCTAAATAAGTAATGGTAACGGTACTTTCAGGATCGGCATTTAGAGCACCCTGTCGGACTCATAACATAACGTGGGTGGTGCAAGCTGTTCTCTCTACACATCTGTTGTGTCTAGAGACCCTGCTACAGGTTGCTTTAGAGCACCGAAAGCAAAAAGTAACGTAATTAGCCGCAACGCTGCTATAATGCAGAACAGCACTTAATGCAAGGCACTCAGAATTAGTAATTAAACACTGAGTTTGAGATATTTTCAGTAATTGGCTCAAGGAAATGCTGCAGAAAGAGCAAAGCAAGCGTGTTTGTCCTACACAAACCTCCTTGGGCTAAAATACTTCAGTAGTGATTTACTCCACAATTCCCAAGAAATTATACCTGATGGAAGCAAAACCCAACCGTGAAGTGTTACCAATAGGCACGAGTTTAAACCCAGTAGCGTGACCATAGCTTCTCATGCTGAAGTTGTAGGTGCATGAAAAAATCTTTGAAGGTGGAAAACGCAAGCCCAGTGCATTTCACGAAACAAGCCACGAGAGCGTTCGGTTCCTGTGCCAGAGCGCGTTTTCAGCTAATACCAGACATTTTCAGCCAATTTCACGTGGCTTTCACTTCTTAAACTGCTCTATCAATTATTCAATGCCTTGGCCTAATTGTATCCTCGAGCGATCTCTGTAAACCCAAGAAAAACACCTAGCTTATTCCACCATGGGAGTTACCAGACTCAGGGGGTAATCACTAAATACCATGCACACTCTGACTACCAAGTGTACTACAGAATGCAAACAATCCAGTCTCTAAGATCTCGGATCAGCAGAATGCAACCTGGTGTATATCGTAATCAACAGATAAGTGATAACAAACCTTTGATAGCCACTAAGAATAAACGACATTATGAACAGCAATCATCTCACCTCATTCTACCACTATATCTAGGACTCAGTATACTTGATAAACTCTATTCCTAGTAGAGATTACACTTACACAGGATGACTTACATCAAGTTGAGATCTTCAATAAGACTATGATTAATTTAAAACTTGGTTTCAATCAACTAAGGTGACACCCCAGGTTAAACAGAATGAAATCAGTGTCTCTGAGAACAAGAACACCACCTATAGGGTATCTCCTCATTTCAATAGTTTTAAAGTTATTCCGTACCTGATTTCAACACACGGAGTTTGTGACTGTGAACCCCCTTTGGAGAGATCTGATAAACTTCTACTTATTCACAGTTAAGAAGTAATGACTACATTGATTTTAAACCTCACAGGCAAAGTTTTACAACAGATCTTGGCTTAATCCCTTCTCAGAAGCTACAAGGTTCTATGTTCTTTAATCTTTTCCTCAGCACCTTCTTCCCAGTAGTCTCCTGTCTAGCATCCCTAATAGATCGGCTCCAAATGTTCCTACAGTCCTTTCCTGCAGCCTTCAACCAGGTCGGTAAGATCTCCTTGTAGGCAGCAACTCTATTCTGCTGTTCCGTAACCAAGGGATGGCAGTCAGACAAATTTTCATTCCATGGCGATTCCCAGCACCTTTAAGAAGGTTTTGTTGATAAATGCCAACCACAACTTTCATTTTCTGCAATCCTCACTCCACCTAATACTTTTCTCACCCTGCTTTCTGACACATAATTGTTCAGTTATCAGATGCTCAGCAATCTACTGCCCAAGTAGCGTTGTCTCAGTAATGCCTGTGATAAAGCCAGAACTCCGAAGCAGGATATCGGGAGAAGAATCATAGCTATATACCCGATTTACTAGATGGGCCCTGCTTCTTGGCTTCCTCTTCTATAGTTCGCATAGAGCATAAATTCTGTACCATGCCTTAAACAGACAACCCCTGTTTTACTGGCTGATCAACGTTCCTACTAAGACTGTATCCAAAGGGACACAAACAGGTCACAGCAGAAGCTACAAAACGGAGCAGTAGTCATCGGAAGAGATTGGTCTTGTTCTAATTGATCTTTTATCTGCAAGCACGTTTTTCAAAGAGAAGCTGCTAGAGAAAGAATCAAAGTAAGTAATTCCATTGGACTGATTGAGCCAGTGGAAAGAGTGCTGCACTGAATGCATTTCTCCATATATTCATCAGCTTCCACAAACACAGACTTCTCAGCATTAAGTAATGTCTGTTTAAGCCAATGGTTCTCCTCTGCTTTAGATGTGCAGCATCAGACAGGCTCAAAATGCTAAGACATGGTTTTCTTGATCCTCAAAACCAATATTTTAAACGAGAGTGTATTCTGTCACTTCCCGAAAGGCTGCAGGAAAAGTGACACCACCACACACCAAGTGAACAGCGGAATGTTCTCTCTGACATGCCTGTTGATCTCCACACAAGACACACTCTTCAGGGCCCACAAGTTCTTGTGCGCAGGGATCTCCCAGAAGCTTCTGCTGTTTGTTTCGTGCTATTTTAATACCTTACTGTCTTGGTTACTATTTTCAGTTAAAAAAAAGAAATCTGTATTTCTGAAGTAGGAAAATGATACTTCTCAATCCGTTTCATTTTCCTCTGAAATACACTCCCAAAGAAGCATCCAGCTAAACATTTGAGTATCGCTAAACATTTCTGTTGATGGAAGTGCACAGAGAAAGACAAAGAATCTCACATTTCAGTTGCTGCTGTCCTCATGAGGGTGATACGACGCCTTAGGTAGTCTCAGGAAACCTGACTCTCAGGAAGCGTTTGACAGTACTGGCTAATTCCATAGTACTAAAGTACGTACTTTTAAAACGTGGGAGATGTTTTAGGGGAAAACAGATAAATTCCACAACTGCCCTTAGATCCTGCTGCTGTACACATTTAACATATTCACATCTATAAACAATTTCTATAGCAACCACGGTAAGTACATTTGTGAAACGACTCCATTAGCCTGACAGAAGCTGAAGTCACCGTGGAGGTGATGTTAGATGTTTGGGAGGGAAAAACAAGATTCCATTGCACTTGAGCATGACCTAGTGGCTAGTTCATTGAGTGGCATTTATGGTAGAAACAGAAGTCTACTTGTTTGCTCTTCAAGTGTGAGTGAGGGCAACTAACATGCACGCAGCTGCTCAGCAAGGATTGGATAAAAGGGAACAAACAGTGGCCTCGAATGAGCTGCCTAGATGAATAACAGTCCCACACAAGCTAGCCAGTTGGGGCTCATGTGCCTGGTACTTGGACCCACCAAATGCAGAGTATTCTGTGAGTAAACAAAGCGTTCTGACAGATTTACACAGAAGATCAATACTAATTCCAAAGTATTTAGTATAAAAAGCACATCTGAACTATATAAAGGCTTACTGCTCTAAAAAATGGACTTACTACACACATTACCTCTAAATATAAAGCAGAAGTGGAGATTTTTTTATATTCTGTCTTTACTTACAATTGTAGCCAGAGAAGCAAAAACTCTGCTAGAAGCATTAAATATTGTGTATTCTTACATCATTTATGTTCACGGGTTCCAATCATATCTGTACTTTCTCCAGAATGACCATATACTACAGTTTCCTCAAAGCCAGCCAAACTGCTGCTTAACTCGAGTACCCTGGATAAACTACCACACACACGAAGCAACCTATTCAGGCTTTATGGATGCTACTCACATCGTAAAAATTTAATGTGATTGCCTTCAATGGGAACACATTAGTTTGTCTTTACATGAAATACCCCACCTACAGTTTACACATTCAAGGTAATAAAATACAAAGCTGTTTGATCTAGACCAAATGAAAACGGTAAATGGAAATATGTTTTCATTACTAATTTTTACATTTCGAGGGATCTGGCTAAAACAAACTCACGTTACAGAAGCTGAAACAACTTTTGTATTGCTGTGTCCACAGAATCTGAATGCCCATTGATGACGGTTGACAAAGATAAATATTTCCCATGTAAAAAGCTGTAAAATTCACCATCCTCTTCAGCTATGTTCTACAACATCAAACAGGCTTCTGTGCCCCTTCCTTTTAGTGGTCAAAACACTCAGACTTCCAATCATTACAAAAAATACTTAGATGTGCACTATGCTGAGCCACTTAGTTGCTCTAGCTACTTCTAAGCAGTCATTCAAACACAATACATTTACCTTTCTCTCCAGGTCTGATCCACAACGAAGACAAAAAGCTCGCCTGTAATCTACACTTCCATTCATTCCGCCGTCTTCTCCCTTAATAAATCAAAAGCATTCAAAAAAAGAATAAATCTAATCATTCAGTCACACTTGTCTATGTTTCAGCAAGACACAGCCCACCCTCATGTTGACCCTAAGTTCAAAAACTCACAAGCAAGGGGAATAGGTATAGAATTCTGCTTGTAAATCATTAAAGCCTGGAGCTGTCACTTTGACTGGGAGACCAGATTTTAGTCTCTGAATATTCATTCAGGCTGCCAGAAAACCGTTCATACTAGAGCAGAAAAGTATACAGTCGTAGTGGTGGGTATACTTCTTTTTGAGCAAACCTGTGCCACCTGAACGACAGAGCACACTGGGAGTTAGTAAACATATTCCAAGCAGAACAAGAGTCTTTGGTCCCAACCCCTGAATGGAACACACTGAAAACTCTGGGAAAAAAACCTATGCACTATGTCATCTCCTGTTTAACTAATGACAAATTATTCTTCTCCGAGATAATTCTTCCCAACCCCACTGTACAGAGCTCCTAAGTCAAATTTATATGCAGCCTTTTCTGGATGAGCAGGCAGCACAAGGCTACTTACTGTACACAGGCTGCAAATATGTCAGCCAAGGGAAAGGCAAGGCTACTGCACAAAGCCACATATGAAAGGAGAAACCTCCACAACAGGAAGTTGTGGAGCTGCCTGTGAGGTGGGAAGCACATGAAACTGAGCTTCTTACCACCCACACACTCAACTGTTACTGGAGCCAGGTACAATATCTTGTATGATTTCCTTCTGTGTTAGGGCTTCAGTAACTTTCCTGCTCAGCCCTGCATGCATAAAGGCCCTACTCTGTTAATTTGCTTAGGGGATGAAGAGAAAGCGAGGAATGCTTTGTGGTGGGAAATAATGCCTTCCTTTCCCTTCCCTCCCTCCCTCCTTCCCCAACTATCATTTTGTTTTAGTTGGATTTGTTCTAACAAAATGGCCAATATTCTCCTGCACAGAACATCCACAGGTATGCAAACAGCAGGGATCTCCAGGTTTCATGTGAACAGAATTCGACACAACCATCAAAACCGTTTCAGAAAGAACCAGCCCTGAGTACCTGCAGAGACAGACCTGTATGGACAGTTAGTCATCACATGTTCCTAAATTGAGACACTCCTACGTATCTGTTACCCATGGAGCCTTCCATATTGCCAGCCAGTTCCCCCAGCCCTCAGAGGTGTACATGCATTTGCTTTTTGAGCCCACACTTAAGTTTGCCGTTGGCGGCAGGAATTAAAGCCCAGACTGTGCTTTTGCTGGTGCTGGGAGGACAACCTTCCTACACCTTTTTCATGCTTCTCACCAGAAGACACACAAGTCCTTCTGCAGCTGACCTTGATACCTGCAGGGTGCTCAAACCAGAGAGCTGTGTGGACTGCGCACACCAGTGCTTTGGTGTAAACCGATGCGGCACAGCTAACTGCTCTACAGACACCTCACAACTGATACCCGAGCAAGTGCTTAGCTAGGCAACTGTTGATGGCTTTTTGCTGCTGAAAGACAGTAGGAAAAGAAAGAGGGCGAGAAGAAAGCAACCGCAAATGAGCAAGGACTTCTGATTCATGAATGAGAAAACACCGGTCTTGGCAGCATTACAAAAGTAATATTTTCTCAAGAATGAGCAGTTCTCCGTTTCTCCAATATGTTAGATACAAACAAATTCTGCCTCAGGATTCCACATGCATGTCTCCTCTTTCCACCCCTTCTTTTTAGTTCCAAACTCCGATTTTATTGTGGCCAAAAGGTTCTCAAAAGAAATGTCAGTCTCTGTCTGCACTGCAGCCGTGTTTCTCTCGCGCGGTGCCAGAGTGGTGACGCAGTACAGGATCTCAGTCCAGAGCAGTATTTCTTTCTCTCTATCCTTCTCTTATAATAGTCCCTTGCCATAGAGAAACTACCAGCAGCCAGTAAGTTCCTGTGCCAGTAGCACTCAGTTTTGGAAATGAATGAGATTTTCTTTGTCTCGCAGTGATATTAGCAACTCAAAAATGCTAACGCTTTGACAAACTCATCGTAGCCAATAGCACGCCATGGATTACTGAAACCACAAGTGAAACCTAACTGCTTGTGGGAGGAAATAAGCAATGGTTAAACAGCGGTTACCTTCAGAAACACTTCTAAAGTTTAGACGAGTAAAGCACAGAACCCAGCTCAATTGTGTGAAGCACCAGCGAGACTGTGTTTGAACTAGGGTCTGTCACACCACAGGTCTAAAGCAAATGCTTGAAGCTTTCAGAGATTTGAAGATAACAGGGCTGGTTAAGAAAATATATAGCTATGAGAATATCGGATGAAAACGGGACTACACGAGCTACTACACACATGAAACCTGTGCGTTTCGGCTGGTTTTTACCTCAGAGTAAGTGTCTTAGCTACATTATTGAGCAGCGTCAGTAAGCAAAATCTGGCAGGGGGCACTAGTGGTGGCAGTGACTTAACTGAGAGGAGTAAAAGGTCAGAGAAAAAAACCTGAGCAGATTAAGAACTGAAGTGGGAATTGAGCTAGAGATGTGTGCTTGCCTGTCAATGCTGTCGCCCCTATCGCCATAGGATACACAACGCTGTGATCTCAGCGGTAAAACTGAAAAAGCAAACGTTGCCTGCTGAGCCCCTGAGACAGCACTGATCACCCCTTTCACTACCAGCTGAGACTCTACATAGACTAATCAGGAGACGAGTGAATGCTCTAACTAAAAATCATTGTGATCAGACTCGGAAAGCGTGGGTTCTCGGAATTTCAGCTGGAACCTTACAATGTTGTAGAACATGCTCTCCTGGCAAAACCAAATGCCAGTACTTGGCATCACATCACTTTACAGCACGGTGCATTGCTGCACGGTGAGGACAGAAGAGAAAGTAGGTTCTAACTTCAGAACGGAGTTCTGTAGTCTTGCTTACACAGTGTTCAAGAGAGGCATCTCGCTGCAAACTTCTGCAGGGTAACAGAACAACCACTACACACAGAAGAGCACACAAACTGTGAGCACAACAAAAGGCTCATGGGTTAAGATTAGAACAGAGAGATTCCCGCAGCAATTACCGTCATGGCAAAACAGACCTGACTCAGGAAAAATGGATTCATTACCAAATTAGAGAAGGGCAGTGACAAATAAAACCAAAACCTAAAATCACATTCCCCCCGCATGTCCCTACTTACCAGGCCTGACTTCACTCCCCATTTGTCTCTACCTCTCCCCCTCCCAGCAGCACAGGAGGATAGGGGTTGTGGTAGTCCACCACGCGTTGTTTCTGGGTCTTGTTTCTTCTTCTGAGGAGTCCTCACACTCTTCCAGTGTCCCAGCACAGCACCCCTTGCAGGGGATAGTCCTTCCAGAACAGATACTTCAAGATAGGTCCCCTATGGGATCACAAAGTCCTGCCAGCAAATCTGCTCCAGGGTAGCCTCCTCTCTCCCTAAGTCCTGCCAGGAAATCAGCTCTAGAGTGGGCCTCCTGTGGGGCCACAATGTCCCTTGAGTGCATCCACCTGCTCCCATATGGGGTCCTCCACAGTCTGGAGGTGGATCTGCTTCATCATTAACCTCCAGCAGGGGCACAGCTGGCCTCATCATGGCTTTCACCACAGGCTGCAGGGCAATCTCTGCTCTGGTTCCTGAGGCACCTCCTCCCCCTCTTTCTTCACTGACCTTGGTATCTGCATAGTTGTTACTCTCATATCTTACTCCTCTCTGTGGCTGAAGTTGCTGCAGCGGGCTTTTTTCCTTTTAAATATGTTATTGAAGAGGTACTGCCACCACCACTGACTGTCTCAGCCTTGGCTAGTGGTTGGTCTACCTTGGCACTGGCCTGCGTTGACAGTGCTAGACACAGGGAAAGCTTCTAGCAGCTTCACACAGAAGTCACCCCTGCAGCCCTCCAGCTATGCTTCCTTGCCATGGAAGCCCAATACATCCCAAGATCAGATGCCCTACATTTCATATGCATACGTTGTACAGTGCAACAGGCCAGAAAGGATGTCGTTTTGGATGTATTTCTAGTCAGCAACCCAGAGCCACTCAGGAAATGCAATGCTTAGCTCGTTCTTGCCCCTTGAAAGTTACAGACAAATAAGCAAGAGATGACATGGAAGCTATTCACATTAATTATTCTGATAGTGGGAATCCAAATCTTCAGCGTCTAGTGAACACAAGAGAGCTGCTAACACTCTAAGACCTTAGATAAATGCCTTACTGGGTCACAGTCTACCTTGCCCACCGTTCTCTTTTCAGTGTGGGCTGTAGTAGATTGCACTTTGAGAGACTACTCAAATAGAAGCACAGATTGCTCTGCCAACACATACAGGGAAAGCAGCAATGTGAAAGCATCAGGAATAGGTGAATAAACCCTGGGTCTTACAGGGATATTTAAGTTATGAATAAATCAATCACAGTATGCATCTAGATCGCTATTTGAACCCTGCTCACCAGCATCCTCATGTGTCGCTTCCATTTTACAAATGCAGCTAAACTACAGTGGAATTTCAGATGCTCTCTACACTGACTTAACTCATCTGTCCTGGAAATCAGTTGGGAATTCTTCTGAACGTCCCACTTACAAAGGAACAATTTCGCCAGCCCATCGTGTTTCTATGCGCCAGCCTTGCAGTGCAGTAGCTGGCTGGTGCAATTTAAATATATCCGTAAAACCAAATGTCAGAGGATTTTCTGACAGTAGAGTATGTAGTGAAAATTGAAACCATGTTCTGAACAGAGGGAATTACTGTATAATAAGGATTTCTGAGAAGGCAGCATGCAGGCCAGTCAGCATTTTAAAGAAGCAGAAATAACACATGATGGGATTGTTCGTGCTTCCCAATAAATACAAGTCTGTTATCACAGATCCAACTCACGAGGATCCAGGTCTTTATGACTTGTCTGTGTTAGTATTTATTTTTTTGTGATTCCATTTGCTTAAAGCAGTAGAATATGAAACAGTCTTGTCAAGGTGAAGCTTTAAAATAGTACAGAGTGAACAGAGTCCTCTGGAACAGGACTTCAGTTCCGAACCAGGATTATTCATTATAAAGGATTTCCAGCAGATTAACATCACAGCCCACACTGATTGCTCATCTAAAGAGTGACTGACAGAGACCAGCTCAGTATTTCCAAACCCTTCTCAATAGCAGGTACTAAACATACTGAGACATGGGGTTTTTTTCCTGACAAGATAATTATCCGTAGAGTTTTCCTACATTAGTGATAGTGATTGATAGAGTATCTTCATCAGCACAAGGAAACAGCTGAAAACAGTTAGCCATACTGGTAAACAAGAAGAGAGTGATAGATATCACTTCTAGTGATAGTTCTATATATTAGTATATTTATTTGAACACTCCAGAAGCGTTTCGTCGTGAAAAATGAGCACAGTTCCACTGTGGCAGAGACCTGCATCTCCTAGTGCCACGTATCTCAGTTAAGGCTGACAACGTTTCAGAACTATTTTTACGTCACTCTCTGTGTCCCCAGAGAGTCAGCTGTCGGTGATGAATTCAATACCCCAAATTAAGTGTTTGTTTTAATGTAAAAGTTATTTGCATATTTTGTTATGTCTTTTTAGCTGCCAATTTCATAACAAAGTGATAAATAGAGCCTCCTCAGGGATTTATTTCAATTAAGCTTGGCTTCAGGGTGGTCCTTACTTCAGTCAAAACTAGAAAATTGATGCTTGATTTCCAAAGCAAAAGCCACCCCGAGCTGCACAAAAATAATTCATTCTAACATTTTCCAGAGTTTCACTGATGTGCATTCACGATATGTTCTGTATTTTATTAATTGTTTATGTTCTTTAGTGCTGTATTTCCAACAGCCTATAAAAACCTTTACATGTGGCTGTAAGACATAGTACAGCTGACACAGCCTTTCCTTTCTCTTCTGACATAGACTCTTTCAATGGCACTTCTCAGCTAATATGACATTTAAAAAAATAAGCTATTACAGCAGACTGTGAACCAGTCAAACCCCAAAACACTAAAACAGCAAAGCCTATTTTCAGAAAGGTATCACCAGGAAAACAAGCGTAAGGAATTGAACTAGAAAATCTAGGATGTCAGACATGCAAATAAAATCACAACGTCTTTCCCATTTATCTTAAAATGCAGCATCACGTCGCCTGAAAATGTTTTCAAATATGGTGAGTCCCACCCGAGTTGTGACGCTTCTAAACACAGTATTTAGTTCGTGTTGGTCACAGCTGTAGTTACCAAAATTACTCGCCCCCCACCTGCTTCTGATTCAACAGCTGTGTTGGGTGTTTTCCTCTCACGAGAAAGCATCAATACAACAAAGCCCCCACATTTCACTGGCTGGTACCAGTTGAGACAAACTAATAGCTCCTCTCAAGGAAGCCTATTCCATTACGATTTCAAGTGACTCTCTCCTGTCACCTGCAGCTATTTGGTGTCGGAGCCCAATCTTAAAATAGGGATTTGTCCTTCTGTAGGAAACAGTCAGGTCACTGGTGGGTGTTGGAATGCTCTGGCCTTAGCAAGTGTTTTACTCAAAACAATCCATTCTGTTAGTCATGACTTGAGAAACAATGTTTAAGAAATATTAATTACTATTTGACATCGATTTCCTAAACACTGGAGAAATGTTGTCTCATCACCGACACCAGTAGTGACAAACTGTGTGACACCACAAGCAGTAATTTCCATCAACATAATTTCGGCCAAAGGAAACAAGGATTCATTCCCAAATAAAAATTCAAAGAGCAGCAGTGTGTCCTGTGATATAAACAGAAGTTCCATACGTACGCCAAAGAATGGAAGATGTTACATCCATGACTTGAAACTAATTCTGAACAAAATAAGCCCTTTAGAGACCTCAGCTCCCACCCCAGAGCCCAACCTAAGTGACTGAAGTAATTTTTGCTAGTCATCAGCTTAGCCGGGAAGAATATCCTGCCTAAAATACCACTTACAGTAATTTTTCATGCCCTAGTTGCAAATAAACCATACGGGATGTTCTACTGTAGGATAAAAACATCAGAGGCAGGGAAAAATACCAAAGAGACCATGTATAACAGATGTGAAGCAAAACAACGTCATGTTGGTACTTGCAGAGTTCAGAAACAGTGCTCAAACACAGTAGCTTTTACCCTGCAAGTGATTCTGTTCCAGCATTTAACAGAGATGAGGTGGTCATGAATGGGTGCAGTGAGCTCTCTTCTTACTTCAGTTCTCAGGGGCATCGCTGCCCTGTGTGCGATGAGACATTAATGGCTGGCAGAGCTACAAGGTCACTGCATCTAGCCCTTGTCCATTCAGAGTTGTTTTTCCCTTCCACTTATGCTCTGTCATGAGCAGACTGAAGCAATAGGTTTATCCTAATTAGTACAGAAAATTATTCTGTAGGGTCCTGGGAAGCATTTTATTCGCTCCTTGACAATTTCACCTTTCATGCATTCTGTTGTGTCAGACGTTCTCCCATTAACCTGCTGATCACCCTTCTCGGGACTCTGCTCATCACTACAGCACTATTTGTTAGCTTCTGTCTTTAATGGTTGGGTTTTTGGAAGTGCTACAAAACATCTTCTCTAAATACGTGTCCGTGTTTTGAGGTAATGACTTTTTATGGCATGCAATTTCTACTCAATGCAACCACATTAGGATTCTCTACCTCAGACTGCATCAAGCCAGTTATAACTGCTTGTTATACGTGAGAGGTGATGGGCTGTCCTGTGTCTTACTCCACTCTGCCTCAAATTCCATAACCAACAGCTACCCTGCTTTCTGACTGTACAGTCAGGACATGAGGATTCCAGATGAGTTGAAGCAATGATTTGAACAGAACGCTGATTTATGTACTTAGAGAGCCTTTCGAGATAAGAGAGTAGACCATTGCTGAACTGACATTTCTCTACCTACGTTATTTCCCAAGTCTCCAGCTCCAAGACAAATCACTGGCAGTCTGACTCCCAGACTGTATCCCCATTCAGCTAAAGAGTCAGAGCCCACCACCGTTTCTGAGCAGAGCCACGGACATGTTCTTTTCCCTAGTACTTCTTTCCATCTGTACAATGCACAGGTCCTATAAACAGAATTTTACTTGCTCTACTTCCTCCTTTTCATCCACTGTAGGGATTTCATATGAACTGAGGATTAGGCAGTGAGCACCGAGAGGAAACAATCAGGCCCCTGGTGTACATGGAGACACTTTCCTAAGAGGCTTCTTGAAGCAAACTTCCTAATACACAAACTCCTAAGAACATCCTTCACAAACACTGCTGATAAGATGACCACAATGAAGGTCTGAATAGGAGTCTGTCCAACAACAGCAAACTGAGATTAGTCACTTCATAGGCAAACAAGCCACTTTGCTGATTACTCCAGGTCACAAAAGTCTTGTAGGGGAGCCAACTATTTAGGGCCAGCTGGCCCAGTTACTTACACACTGTATGGCAATCATCAGAAAGGTCAAGGACTTCAAACGGTGTCACAGGAACCTGGCCAGGTGCCAAGGGACGCTAAGCTAGAAAGGAGGCAATAGCATAGTGTGTCAGGAGCAAGGTACAACTAACTACCTCTGAGCCAATCTGTCACACTGTGCAAAGCCCACTGTGGTGGCTAGACTCCAGAAATGGGGCTCTTTGTATCACTTAAGACTGCTTAAGAAAAAGATTGAGGCTGAACAGAGTTTTCCGATACTTACTCAGGTCTCGCTACATGCCCACATCACCCTCAAAATACCGCCTCTCCTGAAAGTCCTTGTACAGTCACCTTTCAGTCTTCCAAGCCCCCACAGAACTTGATTTGTTCCTCTTACTATTTACTAGCTTTTTTACTTCTCAAAGTATCCTACAGGACATGGATGGGTCAAGAGACCAAGAGGCTGTGCAGTTAAAGAAGCCAGTGGACAAATGGCAATACTCATCAAAGACTTGGATGGAGGTGGCTAAAGGCATCACAGAGCTGAGGGTGGGCCTGTTCCACAACTAAGCACTGCACGGCCTCAGTCTGCTCAGTAATTCTTTTCAATTCAAGCTTCCCCCATGGGGCTGAGAAAGCTGGAGTAGGTGGCCTGCTGGTCCTCTGCCAAGCCTGTTTCCTCAGCTCCTCCAAATGCTCAGACACCACTAAGGGAAAACACACTGGCTAACTTAGAACATCTGCTTTTCCCTACACCACTCACCCACTGACCCTCCCTGCCCCATACCTCTAACCTCAGCTTAGCTACTCCTGTACCAAGTCTTGTAGTCAGTCTTACTACCCTACTGGTCCACTGCATGGTTCCCTTTGTGCCCCTGATAAATCTGATGCTATTTCCCGGTCTGTCCCGTCTCCACTAACTCATACCTTCTGTGCCTCTGCTCAGACTCTGCCAGGGATGAGCATGACAGAATAATGGCTTTTATACTGGTGGGCAAGCCTCGTTCCCAGTTTGGGAGCCTTGGTTCTGATCTTCCTGGGTGGGCTAGTCATGACCCTGTCTTGACAAGAATTAAGGACTTTCCACATGAATTGGGCAATATTTAGGCACGCGGCATGAGGGAAATTAATCACAACAGGGATGGGTGGAGGACAGAGGCTAAGTTGGCAGGAGGGAATCGTATGAATGTGAGAAAAGCCACTTAGAAGGCCAGAGAATTTTGTAAATCTAATTCTGGATGGCTATGTGACTTAGACGAGTGGTGCCACCTTGGGTGGTGGGGTTAAGAAGAAGAGCAAAAAAGAAAGCAGGTGACGTGGGCTACTGAAAGCAGGTGACGTTAGCTACTGACTTTCACCTCACTAGCTAAATGAGAAAGAGACTCCTAATATTCATCCCAAGAATCCTTGCCAGGAAAACAAATTACCCACACAGCTATATTGATAATGTATAATCTTATCTACTAAAACATTTCTCTAGCCAAGCCTCTACACTGCATTCTCCCAATTTTCTGGAAGTCTGGCGCTTAGAATTAAGCTGCAGTTTTCTGCGTTAAATCCACACTATAATCCCCCCCTGTACATGAAGATACAATCAGTTCAGGAATTAACTATTTGTGATAACATCCATAATTGCCTCATCTCAGCAAGAACTTCCAATATGACCAAGGAATTCACTTTAAACTTCAGTAAAACTGGAATTTCAGAGAATTACAGCACATATTTCAGTGGGACTAAGTAGCAATGCTGGCTAAGCTTTCTGACCACCGGTAGCCAAATAAAATAAACTTTAAAATATTTTTTCAAACAGCAAGTGGTATTATAATCCAGATTTATAACAAGTTTTGTTAATAGTGCTGGGTTTCAATAACTACATTAAAGATTTCACTGGTTTCTACTTTCTTCCTTGGCAAACATCTCACTACTATTCTTGGTTTTTTTGATTCGAATCACACCAGCATCAATCAGGAATTGATTCATCTTACACTAAAGCCATTACGGTTTTAATATGGACTCTGAAGAGAACTAGATGAGGCCCACAGAGAAGAAATGTTCTCTCTTCGCTCTGTGAAAATTCAGAACTGCATTTTCTGGTTCCTACAAGCACGTCCATGATTATGCAGTACTCATTCACAACTTGTTAGTTCATTTGTTATTTCTCCATCTTCTGTAGAGCATGTTGTTCATCCCAACTCAGGCACAGTTTCACAACTAGCTCTATTTCACAATCCACGTCCACGTCGCCACCAAAAGAGAAAGTTCTCCCTGTTTCCATAAGCCTTTGGTCTCTGCTTTGTGCCAGCACCGGATTGCTGGGATCAGATGGATTGAATCTATTCAGCTGAAAACTACCCAAATTAATTAATTAGTTTTCAGACAGATCAGCTCTCTGATCCAACCAGTTACACAGCTGCGTGGATGTTGGTGCCAGCAGAGGAAAGGCATTATGACCCAGTGCCTCCAGCAGAACAGTGGTGGGACAGTAGCAGAATAGACTCAGACTGGTTTCCACCAACTGTGAAACTGCAGCCTTACAATGAACTGAGCTGAACATACGGATCACCATCCTCTTTAATTAAGGGCATAATAAATAATTTGGGTGAGCACTGATCCAAACAAAAGAGCACTTTGAATAATAAATAGTTTATTAAATAGTTGTTAATGCGACAGGGCGAATCCACACAAACTAGATACTAACACATGGCTTTACTAAACACTTGCATCACTCGTTTACCAAAAGGCACACCAGTCTATACTCATCTTCACTTCAGGATCTCACTGAAAGAGGGACCTTTCAGATAAATATTTTCCCCTTGACCATGTTTCTTTGCTTCTGACTAACACTCACCTAGCAAATGTGCCAGGATTGTCCTCTCATCACACCCTGAAAATGTGAACTAAGTTTTATCCTTGTCTCTTAAAAATCACGGTAGCTGTTACTACACACACAGCAGTTCTAGTCGTTGTGTATGTGAAACAAGGAAGCCATGCCAAGTACCTGACCAGGACACACAGCGGTCGTTGTCCAGAAATGTTCTACTCGGAGCTATCGAAATTGTTTTGCTTTTAAAAGAAAAATAATAGGTTCCAACTCTCTTTTTTATCTCTTTTATCTTAACTATACAAAGCTCAACATAGGACACTTCCTGGGATTCAGCAGCAGCTGTTGATGACCCTCACTCAGCCCTGGACCTGGATTTTAGCCAGTTACCAATTTTAAGTCAGCACTGCAAAATGTCATTGCAGTACTGTGCTCAAAAATCAAAGTGAGTTTTCTCAATGTCTGATGAAGACCTCTGTCAGCAATTGTATACTACTGGGGAGAAGTTTCTTCCAACACACTGATGCCATTTAAGAAATCCCTGGCTTCCTTTTCTCAAATACATTCCCAGCTATTCCAGTAAGGACTTTGTCTTGTTTTGTCTCACAGACCCTCTAGACCACACTACCTAAAATACTTATAACCACCAGACTGCTTGACTGTAAGTGACCTCCTTGTCCTCTACCCAGTTCCTCTACAGACTAATAAATGAGCACTGATGTCAGCATACTGCGATCAGGAATAAAACATAAGCTAAACAAACAAACAGAAACAGAAAGGAGTCAGGTGGCTGTAGTTTCCAGCTCACCTTAAAATGCCAGAAGGCATTTGCCACTCTTACTGAGTCACCTCAAATATGCTCAAAGTCCACCCAGTCCTCTGCAGTATTATTTCCAGCAACCTTTTGATGTGATGACTAATGTGCTGCAGAACGACATGATGTAAGGCGATGGTCAAAAATAGTAAGGAGCATCTTTTCTTGCTTTTACTGCCAGTCCCTTGCAGAGCTCTTCATGCCCTCACATAACTTTCTGTCCCTATAAAATAAACCTTTAAGCAGCTTTATCGCCTCCAGTAACACACAGTATTACAACAGCAGCTTTAAGCACTGAAGAGTTAGCAAATACTGGAACCAGTACTGTTGGTGCAGCCCTACTCAAAACATTTAAGAGTGACAGAGGCCTTACAAAACTCTCTGAAAAAGTGACTACGCCCTTGACTTAGAGGAGATTTGATTCCCTTCTCACACTACTGTACACTGCAAAACTACTTTGACTTCAGGTATTTCTGGCATGCATTTCATCTGACCGTGACTTGTGCCTTTCTTTTCATACCTACACACATCGATCAGGCCGGATTCTACACATTCAGTTACATACGTACATGTACCTGCTTACTCAAACATTACAACAGAGTGTACAGAGCCATTTATCTCTGCTGCATCTCATGTATGCTCAGCTACAATCTTCCCATTACGTGTTCTGGAAGATTATCCTACTAAGAGCCAGAAGATTTCAGTTTAGCACTAAACCATAAGCTAAACTAAGGCAATGAACTAACTTACCCCTTGCTCCAGGAGGGGGTCCAACAAGACACAGAACAGCTGCTTGTTCAGCTGTGGCACTCCTCTTCTAAAGCTATTGTATGGCTGCCTTTATGTCACCGAGGCATGCTGCCTGTCAGAAGGTGACGGTCTCTGCCATGTTTATTAAAAGCTATGTTGGTATTACGCAGCCTTAATAGCTAACTAAAGACTGTGACATAGATGATGTATGGCATAATGGGACATGAAAAATGTTCTCAAAGTCATTACCAACCACTGACCCTATCAGATAATATTTTAGCAATATTAATTGAGCAGAAAAATATTGACTTCCAGGGCAGGAGCTTCAAACTTCTTTTACACAGCGATCCAGTCACATTTAAGACTTTAAGACTTCCTTATTTATACAGGTACCTACACACTGTATTGACCGTGCATCTCTGCCCCTGCATGAGCAAAAAGCATTGTATTTTGAAGCTGGAGGTAGCTTTCCTAGCAGACCTCTTGCGTCACTGCGTGGACTCTGAGGTGTTTGGTAGACAGAGTACATTCAGGGAAGGTATTTCCTCCTTTTTCCCTTCCTTCTCTTCTGGTTGCCATCTTCATCGTCTTCGGCTGTGACACATCTTCTGAGACAGGGAGCTCCTCTAAGAGAGAGAAAGCTGCCCCCACCCCCCAAAGCTTGCTTTGTCACAAAAGGAAAAGTTGAGGCTAAGTTGGGTTTGTCTGCGTAAGAAAAGAGCAGGTGACGAAGAGACTCTGCAGAAGTCCTCCGTACAATACTTCAAAGACCTGCTCACTGCCTGGCTGAAGGAGGAGGACAGGAACAAAGTCAAGGAGGGCTGATAGTGCAGATGTTGAAGTGGTAAAAAAAATGATTGCAGAACTTGAACATAGAAAATCAGAATGAAACAGCTGTGAGATACAGTGCTGCCTATTTCTCTCGGCCAGGAGTGGGAAGTATGCAGGAAGAAAATAGATGCATGAATAAAAAAAAAGGATGACAGCCTGCTCCACCTAACAGTTTTCATGTTCTGGTCCATTTCTTATTCCTAAGGACTCTGTCACTGTAAGACTGAATAGCTTCATTTCTGTAGAGCAGTCAGAATCCCCCTCCTATTAACAGTCTGAGTATTTTGTGGGTAAGAACTCAGAGTTTCAAACCTGGAGAAGAAATTACTTGGGGTGATTGCTGCTGACAATTGGTTTGCCTCATGTTTTTTCTTGGCATTGTAGTTGGGTGGTGAATAGCTCTTTTCCTGTGAAAATCTGACATTTCAAAAGTATTTACTTCCCCTATTAGAATTAACCCGAGAAGTTTCAAAGCTTTTCCACATAAAAGCAGGAAGAGAGACTCCCACTGTTTTCAGTTCCTTTATTTTACAGTCAGAGCAGGGATTTGAAAGCTAGCCTTCTGCAGCTCAGTCACGGTGCCTTCTTCATTTTTCATACTATCATATCAGGCTAGTATTATTGGCCAAGGAATGTTCACTACTCATAGGAGTTTGAATCATTTCAGCCAGTTTCAACATTTGAAGACTATTTCTACTCTCAAGGGAGACACTAAATGTATGTATGTCAGTCATTCACAGATTGCTGCTCCAGCTAATCATCAGACCTGGCTTTAATTCCATCCAGTTAACATTTCTCTTCAAATCAAGAGTGTTTACTTGGCAAAAAACATCACAAAATCCATCAGAGAATAAATATTCTTGTTAATTATAGAAAATCTGTAACGACGACATTTCCTTTAGGACCTGAGGAAGGGGGGTACCTGATTATCCAGATTACCTGGAGAGCAGACTGTGAGCTAACTGACATTGTAGGAATGAACACACAGTCTTCATATGACTTCCATCTGCACAGTGAGCTGACTGAACCTGGAGTCTAGAGAGCACAGAAAATGACACTATAGGGAAAAGGAAACAGTCCAAGCAAAAGGAGGCAATAAGAAACATTTGGATGCAATTTACATGGGTGTGAGAAAAAAAATCCAGGGTCACACAGAAAAGAGTTCAGTAATCTTCATTTCCCACCCTTTGTACATTGTAGGGCTACTGTAATGCTGTACTGTTCCCAGAAGAAACATAAGACAAGGTAGTGGCCTTTCAGCCTGTGTTAGGCAGAGCTCTTGCTTGTAATCTCTCCTTGAACGACAGTTTGGTTTCCGAATGGCCAGCAATAGATGTTAAGTTTGTTATTTGTCCTTCCATTCTCCCCAGCTATCAATCAGGTAGGCAGAACCGTGCTCCTCTGTTCTCTCTGAAGGTCTTTCATAGCATTTCTGAGTGAACCTAGCTACCAAAGATAGCTCTCAGAACAGCCACCAACCATGGGAGGGATTACCAAATCATTTAAGTGCTGACTGGGTCTCTAGATGAAAGAAAGGTTTTATACTCCGGATCTAATGCATTCTCTGCAGATCCTGAAGCTGGCCACACCAGGAACTGCCCAAGAGCTGTCAAGGAAAGCTAAGCTGTCCCACTGCTGTATAAGAATGAATTCATAGTTGTATTTATGGAACAGCCGGGGAAGTCACTCCTTTTTGCTGTCTCTCTTGAAATGAGACCAAGTATCAGATAGTATTTAGCAGAACTATGTTACCTCTATACCAGCTGGAGAGCTGGCTTGACAGCCTCTGTTTCATGTCGACAGTCAGACACACACATTAAAAGCTCCCACTGGTTTCTTTTTCTCCCTGGAAATAAAAATGTTGTTTTTCTAGTAACTCCTGTCCTATGGATGAATCTGGAAAAATGTCAGGCAAATCATGCTGCCTCTAGGAGTCTTCTAAACCTGCATTTACACACTTTGATTTCATGGATGGAACTCATTTATGTAGAAGAACCAAGAAAGAAGCTTAGCTCTAGCCTTCTGCTCGTGTTAAAACATTCCTGGGGCTGTTTCACCAGGCGGGTCTTCAGCCTTAACAAAAGGATGTAAAGTGTGGCAGATGCTTTTCACTGCCACCACGGTCTCATCGTGTTTGGACAAGCTATAAACTTCTGACAAAAAACCAAGAGCTTGCACGAGCTGGGTGAAAGCTTGTTAGAGGGTACCAGCCACGTTCTGCACAGAGCCTTTTCTCACTTCTGTCATCCAGAGCTGAACAGAGCTTTTCCTTGCAACAGCTCCCCATGGCTGCCAGAAACAATTACAGCACTGGGAGCTGGAACAGAAGAGAGGCAAACGGTCTTCCTGTGTTCTCAGTGTTCCTCTTGTTACACACACAGCTCAGGCAAAGAATCGTTTGGCCTGGAAGACTCAGTGCTCATAAAATGTGAGTGAAAAGTGGATGGGAAGACTTGACACAAGGACGACCAGCACATATTCGTGGCTGTGTGAGATACGTTAATGGACAAGAGCACAAGGGGAAAACTGGTGAGATAAGTGTGCAAAAACTCCGTTAGCATTACTAAGTACTTACTAAGTATTCCTAAGTACAACTACTTCCCACAGGGAACAGAACACACAGGTCTCCATTTTTAAGACTCCTCTGCTGTAGGTATATGTTTGGAAAAGTCACTCTTAAACTGCCTCTTCTCCACACCATGGCCAACCCACAGAAGAGATGATGGCTTGTGGTTGTTGCCAGGAATTCATCTGCAAGAGTCTGAGCTACACGACTGCAAAATTTCTGTTTAATATGAGTGTGGCAGGCTCTGCAGCATTACCTAATGACAATTCCATTTTTCAGGAAGGTCTTACTTCGTTTACTGCATTCTACCTCGCAAGATAGGATGATGCATTAAAATATGAATAAAATATGACAGATGCTGCAAAGTCTTATTCAAAATGTAGAACGAATCGGTATAGGGTTTACCTGTGCAATCTTTAATGTCTCCCTGTGTGCATAATCAATTCTGTTTCATTAGGTTTTTTACATTAATCCCTTTCCTGGATCCCTGGATCATTTAATAATCAGGGTATACAGTGTTTAGGGGATGATTTAGGCCTAAGCTTTGAATAGGAATGTAGTCCCTGAAGCTGTTGCCTCATCTGCTCCAGAAGGCAAACAGTGCTCTGAAATCATAGATACACAGAATGCTAGGAGTTGGAAGGGGCCTCTAGAGATCATCTAGTGCTACCCCCCTGCCACAGCAGGATCCCCTAGGCCAGACCACACAGATTTTGAACGTCTCCAGAGCAGGAGACTCCTTAAGCCTGTTCCAGGGCTCCATCATCCTCACGATAAAGAAGGTGGAATTTCCTGTGTTCTAGATAGTAATTGCATAGAACATCCCATGTGGAAACAGGGTGCTCAAAGTAGGGCTTGCCTCCATGTCACAGACAAAGCAAAAGGGGAAAGCACAGATTACGCAAGCACGAAGCTATGCTGTGTTGTCAGCTCTGTTGAGGTATATTTAACTGGAGCAACACAGTACCAAATACGGACAGACAAGCTTGCTCTGAGTGACAGACACTGCTCCCTCTGGACCAAAACATCCTACTGCTCAATAGATTAAAGATCGCTGAGCTAATTAGAAAGAACTTCTTGGACAGCTATGGTTCATGTAAATAACAGGTGCATGCTAGGAATTAGGATATAGGGCTATGGGAACCCTCACTGACTAGGACATCCCAGCTCCCATGTCAGTTCAGAAGAAGCCAAGACAAGAGTATCCTCACATACTATTGCGTTTCCACACACTCAGTTGGGAAGCAGAAGGAACCCTTAACTCGTTCTCTCTGCCATAACCTGCTGCACCAGAACATAAAATTGCAATATGTCTACTTAGACCTTGAGTAACTGAAGATATGGCATGGATTACGGTTCTGTTTCTTATGGAGACCTGTAAAACCATGACATATGCCATTTCCTCACAGGAGTTACACTTGGAAAACACAACCAGCAACTGATTTTGCAATCAACATTACTTGAACAGGAGCAAATCCTGCTTACAGAGAGTCCAAAATTCACCAAATGTTAAAGTTATAAAGGACTGTCTTCATGTCTGAGGATCAGATTCTCAACATCCAGTCCTCACAGAAGTTGCTTATGTGGTTCTTGGCTCAACGGAGGGACCACAAGCGTTGTATACTATGGAGCCACTCAACATAATCTGAAGAGAATACTTCCTCCAGTGTAGCTGCAAAATACCATAAATAGGCATTCCCTCTGCTTCCTTACAAAGAACAACATCATGAACTTGGCTCAGTAAAACATCTGCTTCAGTTAGGGGGAAAGAATCCCCTCCATTTCTGTCCTACAACTATGACTATAAAATAGATTCAGTATTATGAAAAAGGCAAATCTAAAGGATGAGTCTACAATTTGCTTATCCTCTCTGTCTTCATTTCTATCTGTAAAATGCATTATAAGGCCACGCTGAATAATTTTCACTCCCTGCATGTTTTCATTCCCCAGATAACCTCGCAGTAAAGTTAATGCACGGCAAGGATGGGGACAGCACACCATGGGAATCCAAAGGCTGTTGTAACCACTCTCTGTCCTTACTTACACCAAACACTTTGTGGCTTAGAAGCTAAGGAAGGCTTTTTACTGAACAGACTAACTTCTCATGGAAAGTGTTTAGGTATATACATTACAGTAATACAGAACATACAGGCACTGCTTTCATCAGATGCTGAGCCAGTCGATGCCTACTGTAATAGATGTGCTGGAGACTGATGCCCCAAACCATCCAGGGCACAGTACTGACTGTTCCTTTCCTTTTAACTGCCTCTGACTTGCTACCAAAATTAATCATTCACATGTTAAAATGAGTACTGGAATGAAATTGTAACAGTAGTGCTTTCCCATATTGGTTTTTACTACAGAAAACATGTTTATCTATTCCATTTTCCTCTTCCTTGAGACAGTAGTTAAAAGCAATCAGAACATGCAGTATTCCTTTTTCTTTGTTCTTGATGTGTAAATCCCATGGACTCAATGATCACAGGTGACAGGTACAGCTGTTATCTTCCCTTCCCCTTTGCTGTCATCACTAGTTGTGTCCCAGATACAAGTTAATATTAGGGAAGAGGGTGTGGGATACTGCAGGAAAGTGAACAGAACAGAAAGAGAAAACACAGGATACAGGGAGAACACTGGGGAGGAGGAAGGAACACCGAAGGAAGATGGAAGTAAATCTGTGTGAAAAAAAGAGCTGAGCATGAGAAGGCAAAATAACTAAAAGGAATGAAAGAGTTGAGAAAACACCACACTTATAGATAGAAGAGAAAGCAGACAGTAAGAAGGAACTGACAAAGAGGAGACACAGAACACAGGGGGTTAATCAAGATCCAAAAAGAAGCTCTGGGGAGATGATCTGTATCAGCAATAAGGGGTGTTTTTAACCAAAATTGGAGATGCACAGTGTGATGGGGAACACTACAGACCAGAGGAAGTGGCCCAGGACTATAGACAGAAGAAACAGTTTAAAATAAATGAGTGTGAATAGAGCAGCTGGGCTGCTGTACACTCCAGAAAGGGAAGGGGTTGTAAGATATGAACATCAATCTGGTGTTTCTCTACAATGTAAAACGTAAGCAGGATGCTAAAAGGCATAAGGCAAAGATGTTGCATTATGGTGGGGTTTTTCTACTCCACACTCTTTGACAACTCCATGAACTGCAGAGTATTGAATATGACCACTACATCGAGCAGAGCTCTGCTGTCATCACACAATGATAAATGCACAGTAAATGTACTTTTGGGTGCACTGCTTCTGATTGCTTGTTCAACCTTCTGCCAAGCTGTAGTCTGCCCCACTCCTGACAAACACGATAAACATTCCTAATGGAAAGGGAACGCACACCAGAAGATGTGGTATTATTGCTTGATGAGGCGCTGGTTAGCGCCGTTGCCTAGCTGGGCTCATTTTGCTACACAAAGGCAATCAATTCGCACAACATAACGGAGTATGTGGGATAATTCAGCTTTTCAAATTGCGTACGAGGAATTTCACGCTGGCTGATACACCGATTCCAAGTGAGGTAACCACACGCATCTGAGGGTAGAACATTCTCCAACAAAAAGAAAAGTGCAAGGTAGCCAAGTGAAATCCTTTGAAATGACACTGTGTTTGACAAAAAACACTTGGTTCTTACGGTACTTTCCACGTGTGGTGTATAGGACACAGGGACTTGACAGAGGGCACTCATGGAAGTCAGATGCAATGCCAGCAACGATTGCTGAATTCAGCCATGAATTAATAACACCAGCTTTGTGGAAGCTCATATGAAAATCTTACTTTGTTCCAGCTGAGCCGGGGCTTAAGCACGGTTTTCCTGATGCTCTGTATTATTAGCTTCTGTAGGGACAGGTGACAACATCCACAGGTAGCATCTCTTAAAAGACTGTTTTGAAAGCCCAACTAACCCCTCTAGACACCTGGCTATGCTCAGCAAAGGGGATGTCTGGTGCCAATCTGTTTCTCTGGGTGGACATGACACAACAGTTGGGCTTTAAGCCTGGTTATGTAGCTGAGCAATAGGTGATATTTGTTTGTGAGGGCAGTGCATGCCCTGACAGGCATTTCCTAGCTTCTCCTTGGCAGATGCAGCAGGCCAGATGGAACTGTTCCTTGGGCTGCCAGTTGGACCACCCTGGTTTGTACCAAACAGGATTTTTAAAAACCTAAGGGGATGGAAAAAGTCTGAAAATTAGCAACTAAAAATAAACAGGAAACGAAGGCAGAACTGTTTCACATGAAGTGCCATAGGAACACGAAATAGAATTGTCCAGTTAAAATTGTAAAAATGATGAATTTAAGTAAAACCACTAAAAATAATAACATTAATGCCAGGGAGGGAAAGGAAGAGCTGTACTTCAACAAAAAAACCCTACATGAGTACAGCTGCAACAATGCTATCACTAGAACGGCCCAGGGATATCTTCAATGAGATGTAAAGGCACGTGTCCACCAAGATGAGATTCCTAAGGTCTGAAACATGTTCCTGGACTCTGGTGTTCATCACGGCACCTACGCTCTGTAACTGGAATGGTTTTTCCTTTCAGTGATAGCTTTGGGATGTTAAGATTCAGGACAAGTACACGATGGAAGTTGGTATTCTACTACTTGTCCTGCATAAACACGAGCAATTCGACAGGAGGGAGTCACTGTGTAACAACATTTTGCTAGTAATCAAGGATCAGTTCTTACGATTTAAAGCCGATCTCTTTCCAGGTGGGTGTGAGATGCTGTTGGTCTGTGGGGAGACGTTCAATACACATCATGTCATGGAAACACAGCACCAAAGAGAAATAGCACCACCTACAATTGGATAGCACTGGAGAAGGCGGAAGAATGCCTCAAAGGTACAGGGCATAATCCTTTATTGCCAAGATTAAACCATCAAAACTCCATGATCCGCACATGATCTTTTCATTCTCTGATGCTGTTATTGCCAAGAGCTGTGAAACTGCTTTCTGACTGCTGTGTTTAAGGGTCACACCCATAATACATCATACAGCAAAGACAGGACAGCAGGCATTTTTACACGGCATATTGTGTATGTTAATGCAGAGGCACTGAGCAAAATATCGCAGCATGTGATTGCTTTCAGCATTTCACTCATCTGAGACACCGAGACACTGAAAACTCTAATTTTGGAGTTTTACACAAATGTGGACATCGGAGCACTTTTGTTATCTAAACAGTTCCCCCAAAGACTTAAACACAGTGAAGCACAATCCAGCCTTATCAGATGCACTATGAAGTAGGACTTGCTAGGATACTTGAACTATTAACCCAAACACCATACGCAGCTCATGTTTGTGCAGCACACTGGAAGCCTTCACTAGTTTTCCTCCTGTGCTGCAAGGTGAATTCCACTGAATATTTGGTGTGGGGAGGGTGAGTGGTGGAGGAAAACAACACAAACACAAAACAAGAGTCCTTTCCTGCAGGACATATGGAATGCAAACACCCAGGTCTGCAAACTAGGGAACTGTCACCTCAGAGTTTTTTGGATTTGATGAACTCTCCCAGCAGCATGGTCAGAATCTTAGATGTTTCCTTAGCATCTCTAAGTCAGTTCTTTTCAAGGCAACTCTCTCATAAGCAGCATTATAGGACTGATCTCTCAGTTACAGGGTTTGGAATGTAAAACACAGAAATTCAACACAAGAGAGGCTGGTTATCAAAGAGGACATCGAAGACCCTCTAACATGGTGGGTAAAAATTGTATCCTGCTTCAGCTGGCAGGCCACCTTCCTTTATTTTGCTACTACAGCACCACTATGTTTGAATATTCTAAAAGGATAACGTGTAAGACAGAGCACAAGGCATACTGTTGTTGTTTCACAGGTATGGTTTTCTGCCTCTTCAAGAAAATAAAACAGAGGGGTCTTTCCACATGTCTACTCTTACCTAGTAGAAATTATCCGAACTGAAATCAACACACAGGGCAGTTTCAAACAGCGGAGCAGCCTCCTCTTCTCTTTTACCAGTGGGTCTAGAATGTGGCCAGAAAAGGATCACAGGAATTCCCATCACAGAATTTCCATGCCTCAGACATCAAGGAGAAAAATCTGCCTCTGCTACAGGTTTTAGCAAACATGGTACTGGTTTTAATGAAACTCTGTTATTTTTACTTCTTTAATTGTTAGAGCATGGACTCTTCAAAAGCTTAGAATTTTTCAGATTTTTTTGTAACCTGGAAATTTTCAGAGAAGTAATGGCCTGCCTTTTCCTCTCTCAAATGTAAATACACATCAAGAACCAGACAGCCATAAGTAGATGAATCAACCTATTAATCTAACATTTCTCCTTTTTCTAATGACATGTGATCTTCACTCTTTTACTCAGAAGTATTCACAGGAGAAGTCCAGGAATGCTCCATTTTGAACATTGTCCATAGCTCAGAGTTTACACCAGTTCAACAAGCCTCAACTGCTGCTTACAGGTACCTGCTTTAATAAATGAAGACTGCATTTCCTCCATATATGATTCTAATAAATGTTCCTTCTATGACCTCTCTCTTTTCACAGTTTCTTTAAAATCTTCTCTAATATTACCCTATATACTGCTGTGGTGTAAACTACAAGGCAAAACCAAATGTAGATTGCCCCTGTGCACAGCAACATATAAATACATATAAAAATCACATGGAAGAGTAACTTCAAAGGGCCTGAAAACAAAGGACTAGAGATCTGTTTCACTTACATAGTAGAGATTCTTAAAGTAAATGTGTTCAGCTTTCAGTTTCATTATGCATCTCGTTCCAGTGCTATTACTAGGTGATTCAGACACTCTTTAATCCATACCATCACGTGGAAATACAAGTCATTCTAATGCACACTGTACCAGAAACTCAACACAGGACCTGCAGGTAGTGATGTGCAGCAACACCCCCATTTTCAGTGAAAAGTGCAGCTACTAGTGAATAGTGTCAACCAAAGTTTTTTAGTGAAAACTAATTACCTGCTCTCAGTATGAGACATGGATGGCGTTGGCGGTGGAATCACACTTGGGTTGCAGCACTCCTCGCCATCTCAGCCAAAATCCACGCAGCCAAGGGTATTGGCTACCTGTAAAACAGTGATATCATCGGTTCCAAGTGTCTCCTTTCTAAGGAGGTGTAAACAAAATCTGCGTACCAACCCAAATGGCTTTCTGCACAGCAAAGTCAATTCCAGAAACTGCAACTCCAGAGTACTTTAGATGTTTGTAAATGTGAAATGGTAGCTATAAAATTTAAGGGATTTTTCTGATTCCTTTGAACAAGAGTGTTGGAGCTTTCACACGCTTCTGGCAGAGGCTGATCCAAATGCAACAGAACCAGCTCTCTTTCACCAGTCAGGAATAAACATTCTACAATGTTTGTGAATACGCAGACTCGTACAACACCAAACTTTTGGGACAAAGCACCAGACCTCTCCACAGTTATTCCAAGCACTGACTACCAATTAAAACAGCGTGTTTATCACATAGGAATTTGGCAACACAACCTGGGGTTGTGCAGGTCTTTTCCAGTTTGCCACACACAAAGACTGTACCTTACATGTGAAATGAAGCACTGCAATGTTGTTTGTCATTTAAACTCTGCAGAAAGCACCAGTGCAGCCTGGTTAAATAACTGACTGAGACAATTTTAGGTAGTTTGGGAATGCAGAAGAAATTTCCTGTCATAAGAAGTAATTATAGCGTGCTTTGTGATACTCCTCAAACACATTTGTAAGCGCCATGCACGTTACCACAGGTGACTGAAATGGATGACTTTCTCTGAAAAAGATTTGGATCAAGCATATCCAAAAGAACCTTGACTTCATTGTTCACGTTTCCTTCTCTATTTTACCACTAATTGTTATACTCTTCTTTTCCTGCTTTTCAGTGCCTCATTTATCTTTTATTCATAATGCTTTATGTTCTCTGAATGGAGAGTTCTTAGCTCTAGCCATCACTGGACAAATGGCTACCTGCTCTAAGAAAGTCTATAAAAAATTCATAATCAATCCATTGAAATGTTACAGCCTTTCAGAATTCCATTTTCTCCTAATGGCTGTAGGCAGGTGGATCTCAGGATAGTCTGGAACTGTATTTGAGAATTCTCTAAGTTAAGGATCAAGAAGAAAGAAGAAAAGCAAAGCACTGTTTCCCCATCCAGTTCTTTTCCCAGAAGTGCCCTATTTGTGTCTATATGGCTCCTCCCCACAGGAAACCAAAAAGACACTTGTAGTTACTGGGCTGCTTGCTTGAAATATTAGTTAACAATTGTTTAAACTTTTTAAAAGTTTGCCTCCTATCCCAAAACACTCGAAACTTTAGAATGACTACCTGTCCATCATCTCTGTCAAATTGATTTAATTCTGCCGACTCCCAGACTAGTTCACTGCTTTCTTGACAGCACTCCCAGGGAACACACAGCTGTCACTGAGAAGTGTTTCCCAAAGCTTCATCTGTACATGCCACCTACTTCTGAGACGCACAAGAGTCCCTGGTGCTAAAGTTCACATCATTTGGAGAGCCATGCTTGGTAGAGCGATACACCAGCCTCCCAGAAGAACCAAACATTCAGCGTGAGGTTATATAAAAAAACACAGGTCCAGAGAGAACAGCCCACCCTGTCCCCCTGCTCCTTCAAGCTGTCAGAGGCACAAGGTTCAGACATCCTCAGGGCCTTCCGCCATTACATGTACCCAGATAAGTCTGTCATGAGCAATTCCACTCCAAGTCCCATGCTGGCATCTCACCGCTTGCACTAGAACAAAACAAGTGCTCACTCGTGAGTCACTAGCTGACCCTTGAGTTTCTAAAAGTTGTTGAAAAGCAGCAAAAACTCATCTGACTCCCTCCCACACCAGACTGATGCGCTAGCACAAGTCAACAGCTTGTGCGTGATGTAGACATTATTCTGCAAAAGCCACATTCCATATCAAAAATCATTTTTTCAGTGGATAGCTCTGAAAAACTGAGCCTGATCATCACCCTTTATGGATGTCAACACTTAATCCACTAACAAGTGACACTGAATGGCAACCTACTCCTAACAAGATTGTCCCAGGCACAGAAAGCAGTCTGTAACTTTCACCATCCCTGGAACACTGGGATTCCTGTTTTAAATCATCACCTAGCCCCATTCTGAAAAACTGAATGAGAAGTAGGAAAGGTTGAAATGATGGAATCGTGATGACTTTAAATCACATTTTTGCCAGAATCAGAACCAAACCTCTGCAGGAAGGGTTAAGTTCAGTCTGTTTACCTCATTCAAACAACATCTAGACTGCAGTGACCATTCCTTGGGAAATTAGGGATTCCCTCACATCTGTAAGGAATTACATAGAGCAGTACAGCTCATCCTAAAGTTCATTTGATAGTGATTGTAATACATGCCTTAAGGTCAGGACGGAGCGCTTAGCTCAATCACTTGATCGTACGCAGAATTTCAAATGCTGTAGAAGCCAGGCTGCATATAAAACTTCCAGGATTGAGGACATCTCACCAGGAGATCAGGGCTGTTATTGTTCATCTCATCACAGGCAGACCACATTCACACAGCAAATACTACTACCTAATGGAGAACACATACAATAGACTCGAAGAAGTTTTCTATTAGAGCTGTTCAGGAACAGATGGTTCCAGCATCTGCTCTTGTGTCTTCTTATCCTGGGTTATTTATTTTTTAAAATATCATTCGGCCTTAAGTTCAGTCAAAGTTCATCTGGCATCTCCATCAGTTTACATCTTTATCCAAGGATCTTCTTTGTTCATACATCTTACAGTCAAATGAAAGAAATGATTCACACATTGCCACCTGCTCGTGAACCTACCACCTACTTAGATTTATTTCTCACCAAAGCTAATGGACTCTTCATGTCAAGATTTAGAACATACACGGTCCAATCTGTCTTTGAAGACCACATTCCTGGCAAAACATGTATCAGTTTGCAGAACCAGGAGTCCCAAAACCTGATGGTTGGACACTGCTCCCTCCATGCTGATAAAGTAATTTTATGACCACATCCTAAACAAGACTCAGGGTATTTTGGAGAGCAGACACATTGGTTAACAGTCCCAAATCATCCAGGCACTTTCAGATGCTTCAGAGGATTCCTAAGAGCCATGTGGAACCCCGTGGTAAAGACATGTCCTGTGACTGTTTGCACACCTATTTCCCCATAAAAAACACTCTAAGGAGACCTGCTCATTCAGGATATACCAGCCTTCACACTTCGTGCTTGTGGTATAGAAAGACCCCGTGAAATGATCTGGGCCATAGGACACAGTGGATAGAACCAACCAGAAATGTTCTAGACAAACCCAGAAGCTCTGTTACATCACAAACAGAATCATAAGCGAAACTATAATGGTTTTACAACCTTCTGACTAACCACAAGATGCCTTAATGGAACCGTTTAGCAGTTTTCCTTCTTCACTACCAGACAAACTGCCACAGTAAATAGACTCACAGAGTTCACAGATGTGGGGAACTCCTGCCATAAAGACTATCCCAGAGTCAGGGTTTCCTGATATTCCAGTTGTCTGTGTTGAAGCCACAGGAACCCCAGCCCCAGTGATGCAGCAGAGAGCCAGAAAAAACTTTGAACTCCACTTCTAATGTGACTCTAAGGACAGCCGGGCTTTCACCCAAGGAAAGTCAAAAGCATGGGAGGCCAGACTGCCAAACCTTGAGATTCCTGCACAAGTCCTCATTCCAAATTTCCAGATTCCTCTGTCTCTGTCCCTCTAGCTGACAGAAAACACAGAGATGGGACCTTCAAGCTTCAGGAGCCTGAGCTTGGACTCTCAAGATCAGTTTTCTTTCAAAGTAACTGAAATGAATTATTTGACCACTTTAGAAAGACTTTTCTAATTTCCTTTCTAAATCAAACCTTCAACATTCAAAATTAAGGCCTTTTGTAAGAATTCAATCTGGAAATTGAACTTTGGTTTTCAGCATCTGCAGCAGAGAATCCATGGCTGAGTGTTTCTTCTCTGGTCTCTAACACCGAGTGACCTCAACAAGAACAAAAATCATGGGCTCACTGAGTTATCTCATGTAGGTAGAGAACCATACAGGATCCAGTCCAACTCCCTGCTCCTCGCAAGGCTATCTAAAACTAAGAATTAAAGTAGAATCATTTGCTTTACAACACATTCTGCAGTCTGGGGAGACTGCTCAAAGCAACGAGCTGCAGTGCACTCAGTGATAAGCTAATGGTGATGCAACACGGAGAGAGTCCAGCCTCACGTCATTTGACACAGAAGACTTTCTGAAAATAAAAGCAAGTGCAGGGTTTTTCTCTTAACAACATAAGTACCAAGACAAACATGTGTTTCAGAACTCCAACTCAAATGCCAACTAGAACATAAGCAAGAGTCACTCTCCAAGAGCTGAAGCCCACCTGCTTCCCCTAGTGCCTTCTCCTAGACAAAGAGGAAAACATGTAGCCAGCCCATGTGAACACTGTAGCAGCAACACCATCCTTCTCTAAAACTTTCTAACCGTTCACTCATAGCTGCACTGCAACCCAAACACTCTCCTCTGAATACTATGTTCTCTGAGCACACTGCAGAATTATCCATCTGACTTAGCAGCACTGCCATGTTTACTCGTCTGTTGTAATGAGCTTCATGTGACAGAACCCAGGTTGCCTGAAGAAACTGATGTGTTTATCAACCATATTTCCTATGTGTATGCATTTATCTCCTAAGTACTGCCTTATCTCTGCTTGTCGCCTGATGTTGACACTCTGAACTGGCATGTACTAATATTGACCTTCGTTTTGCATCTTTGGAAAGGGTTATAAATAAAAGCCTGTACCAACCGGCTTGAAAAAAGAGACTTTGCTGAAGAAGCCATCCTGTGCTTCTGAAGTGTGGAAAGGAACCTAAGATTGAGTCAGGTCCTCTTGTGCTAAACCCCAGCAATCAGCAATTTCTATTCAGAGGTTTCAAAGAACATTCAAGCTTCTTCAAATCTTGCTTCTACTTATTCACACCAGTCTACCACTACAGAGCTTGAAGTTTTGAGTACTTTAGGTTATGCAAGGTCAACACAGAGTTCCTGGGAATGTCTCTACCACGCATCTGTGTAAAATTTCTGTGCAGAAACCTTCACAAAACGTCAGCTCTTTCTTAGTTTGGCAAGTTGATCTAAATCCCATTTGGGGAAATCATTCTCTGTTGAATTAACTCACCTCCTCCAAGAAGAAGGTATTGATGAGGCAGTATCTGAAGGAGCAAGGTTATTTACTAATGGTTGTATGGTCTGATCATATAGATTTATATCCCTCACTTCTTCTCTCCTTCAGCAAGATAGGAACTGCAAGAACTGGGCCTCAACTGCTCAGAATAATTTTTCACAGAACATTTTTCTTCAAGAGGGTATCTGCCCCACAGTCATGTTTTTCCACTGAGTTTCAGTTGCCCATTCCAGTAAGGGAGATGCAGAGCACAAGAATGCAATCTACTCAAGAAGTGTGAGCACCTGCCTACATGGGGAATGAGACACCGAGACCTCCAGCTATGTCCTCTGGCCACTGTAATTCTGCCACTAGGAACTCCCTGTGAGGAGCCTGCTTGGCAGTAAATGTGACTCTCTTCTGTCACTCTGCTTTGTACTGGAACTGCTTTTATTTCAGAACACTCAATGTAATAATCTGGACTAATTCAACTGGCATAATTGTGGTAGAGTAACTGCTTTACTACAGTGCTGCTAGTGATGGTACTCAGGGAACAAGTTCACGTACCACAGAGCAGTAGTTTCTTCTGAGACTACACAGCAACAGTACCCACAGGCCTCCCTGATTCATCTTGAGGCAGCTCAAGCCTTGGTTGGGAACATTTTCTGCCAAATTAGTCAATGGTAGGACAAGTGATGGTCGTCAGTTTAGGAACCAGTAACTTCAAGAAATGCACTTAAAGGGAAAGTCTGCATGTCTACTTAATGATTTGTCTGATGTACTGCTTGTCCATGCCAAATTCCTGTTCAGTTCAGCATGGACTATTTAAGGATAACAGTTCAAACGTAGATCTGAAGAGAATCATTTTCTTTGGTTAAAAATAAACACGAGGAAAACAGTTACAGTCCCTCGTTGCTTTAGAAACAACACTATCGCACATCAGGAACTGCGCAATACTTTTCCCCTTTAAAAGGAAGCTCTCTGGGTATTAGCCCTTAGGTAAACACACCTTGAGGCTCCGTCCTTCACCCCCAGGCCCGTGGCTGTAGCTGCACCAACACCTCTGCTGCTTCAGCGGGCTTTGCTCTTTCTCACAATGGGAAGCAGCTAACTCCACGACGAAGCCAAGACCTCCTTGCTCTGCTCCACCTCCCTCTTCCCACCTAGTGAACCCTGCAGCATCACATCCCCAGAGACCTCGGCCCCAGGCTGGGGTTCAGTCTTCTTCCTTCCCTAATTCACTTCACCGTTGTCTGCATCGGGCTGGCCTTTCCCCTTCTGTCTGGCTCCCAATCCCCAGGGCACTTTGCCGGTCACAGGAGGTCCCACAGAAACTTACGGAAAAGGTTGTTCCCTGTGAGGGCGGCGGAGCCCTGAACAGGCTGCTAGAGAGGCCGTGGAGTCCCCTTCTCTGGAAGTGCTCAAAACAGCCTGGAGTTTCCTGGGTGTCCTGCTCTAGAGGAACCTGCTCTGCCGCGGGGCTGGACTGGCTGATCCCCAGGGCTCCCCTGCAGCCACTACCTTTCCGTTAGTCCGCGACTGCGAGGGGCTCGACCTCCCCTTCACACCCGCGGGGCGCTCGGCGAGCTGAGGGCGAAGGCGTCCCCGCGCGGGCTCACAGCAGGGCTCGAGGCACCGGCCGCGCAGGTGGCGATGGCGCGCAGGGCCGTCTGGAACCTTCTGAGGCGCGCGGGGCGCGGGGCGCGGGAAGGGCAGCGCGAGGGGTCTCCGGGTCACGGCCG
>VZRI01002389.1:24150-144598 GCA_013397515.1 Upupa epops | reverse complement strand
ATGCTGAACCGGCCACTAGGCATTTCAAAACCAGTAGGAAGTTGTGTGGGCTAGCGCTGAATTGTGCTGCACTTGGAAACAACTGGTCCGCAATCACCTCCCTGATTCAGCTCTCACTGAGAGGTGAGGAGAGGAAAGCGCATGTGGGTTCTGTGTACAAATCCAGGTCTAGCTGTCAGAAGTGCCCATCAGGGAAAAACACCCCCAAAAGAATCCTCTCACACCAGACGGTGTGCTCTGGGTCACGGCAGGAGCGGAGCAGGCGAGCCTGACTCCCAGATGCCCTCCAAGCCAGTGTGGGTCCACTCGGGCTAAGGTACGGCATTCAGTGCCATGTGCCATGCAAGAAGGGAAGCGAGGGGATGGGGATGGGGCCTTGACTTGCTCTAAAGACCGGGATGACTGCTACCCCAACACTAAACATCAAAGCAGAGATCACGGAGAAGGATGAGCAGGGAAGACAGTGAAGTGGAGTTTGGTGAAAGCAGCACAGGAAGACGCAACATAAGGAGTACCTGAGCACTATGAGTGGAGTGGAAAAGAGGAACAGCTGAGAGCAGACATCATGCAAACATCCCACACTTTTTCAGGAAGGAGAAGTCAGAAAGCCCCCACTGAACAGCCTGTTGTTCGGTTCTTGTTTGCAAGACAGGTTTTAAACACATAGTGCAGGCCTGTGCAAAACCTGACACGCACACAACTTGAACACGATGTTTAAACTTCCTCTGCGAGTTCAGTTGCCTTTGTTAACAGGGACAGTGCTCTGCTGGCCCACAGCTGGTAGGGAATCCGTAATGATAGCCAGGAGTCCTTTAAAATGAAGCAGTAAGCACAGAAATCCACACAGGAGCCAGTGCTGCAGTCCTCAGCAGGCACAGCTGTCACAGAGGACAGTGATGGAGCTGGATTTGAATCAACTCAGACTGAGCAAAGCGATCTTTTTCTTTCTTCTCCAAACAATTGCAGTGCTCGGGGCACTTGTCAGGGGCCGTTTTCTCTGGACACTGTACAAACCCTGAGCAACACGACTCAGAAGACCCTACTATCTGAGCGTGAGACAGCAAGCATTCGCTGGCTCAAGCAGACGGGAGAGTAGCAGCAAGGGGGAGTGGCCAGTATGTTGAGTCTAGCGTATCCAACACAGCAGAAGGAGATGCCTCCCGCCGTGCACAGGTGAACCCCTGTTTGCAGGGGTCACACCCTCTCACCAGTGCAGCCCTTTGATAAGCTATGATGGAGCCCCTTTTCTTAACACGTATTTGTAAGGCAAGAGGACCGGGAGCTTTGACCTCTGTTGGATCAGTCTAATGGGCTGTCCAAGTAGCAGAAGGCAGCCGTGGTGCAGTGCACTTGCGTGCATGGTAAAACAGTTGATGGGGAGATTTCATTCCCTTAGTTTCACACGTAAGACAAGGCGCTGCAAAAGGTATTAGTCAGGTGAGGTTGCATCTGGCTGCTGTTCGACAGGGCCCTGTCCCGAGTAAACACGGTCACAGCGTGCTCTGGGTTTCTGACTAGGGATAACACCCAAGCCAGGAGCCATTCATCCTTAGTAAATAGCAGACGTCAGGCTGTTGTTAGGAATGGCACACCTTGAGCTTGCTATCGCATCGTCCTGGCTGACACAGCTCGCCTAGACCAGTGATTACAGACCCAACTGCACATTCCTAAAGCAAAGGCCTCAAGAGCCAGGCTTTGGTTACCTTTGATTCTGGCCTTGTATCTACAGTCCTTGGAATGAACACTACTCTGTGATTATATCGGAAGTCCTCTTCAGTTGTTCCACTCGAAATTATATCTCCCATTTCTCCAAATAACTACTAGAAATTAAAACCAGCTCCTCTGGGAGGGGATTTACTGAAGCTCCGAATCATGGTAATTAAACTTTTACACCACAACACGCTGCCATGTGTTTCCAGATACTGTTTTATAGAAACCAAAGGCAGGCTTTGTCATGCTCTTTTTCCGATATTTTTAAAGGAAGATGCATATGAGAAGAAGTATAGTTGGGTGGGAAAGGCTTTCCACTCCACAAAAATTCTGGGATCTGAAAAATTTTCCTATTCCACATAAGGAAGAAATTGAACTCTTTCGAAATTTTCCATGAAGAAAGCCGCAGAGAGACCACCCCAGGATAGCTAATAAAGTCGTCGCTAGGACATTTACTTGGGAAATGGGAGACTCAGGGTCAACCTCCTGCCTGACAGATGAGGGGCACTGACCTGAACGGTCCTCTCGCTAATGAAGCACCCTAATTACAGGACGGTGGAGTGTGGTGACGGGAGGTTTGCCGTCTGATCCTGTCTCTCTCCGTTAGAGCAGAAGTCTGAGTCTGACCCAGGAACATCACGTTACCCAAGATTTTGTCCAAACTGATAGTGTTTCTCAGAGAGCTTGACTTTCAAGAAATGGGCATGTTCCAACGAAACACAGCTGCCTCTGCTAAGCCCTTCTTGTGTGTTGTCAGCCAGGGGGTTTCGGTCCAGGATCTAGGGATTCCTGCCGCCTCCACAAATGGAAAAGCCAGGCGTAAATTAGGTCTCAAAGTCCAATTAGGTGCTAATTCAGTGTATCCTGTGAGCGATGTCCTGGGCCATGGAGCATCCTAACACAGCATGCCGGTCACGCCAAAGAGGAAAGGAGGTAACTGAAGCCACACTGCCTGAACAGAGGCTCAGTGAAGTAGTGTGTGCAGAACGTGCCAAATTCTGTCACCTTAGATTTAACACTAGTGATGAAAAACTGGGTAGAAATCTCCAGAAACAGCTCTGTGGACAGAAATCATTAACCACAGAGCAGTATCAGCAGTGGCAGGGGTTTTCCTCAGGGGCTCTCGTTTTACAAACTGCTTTACCCTGGGTCTTCAAACTGCAGCCCATTTTAAGCTAAAACCTGAAGACCACCTTTCATCCAAGCAAGCTTAGAGCCAGCTCCAGTGCAGCGTGAGCCACATCCCTCTTTGTCATATCCCCTTGTGCTCTGAGGAAGCAGATCTCACAGTGGGACAGTGCGGTCACCCACTGTAATGCTGGAAGTCAACCAGAGGCCAGCTGAATGTCCACACGGTGCAGCTTCCAGCAGTACTTCTCGCTTTCAGAGACAGCTAATTGCTCACCTCCCCGAGAGATGTCCTGTGCTGCCAGCATTCCACAGAGCCTTTCCTGCAGGCCTTTTACCAACGCCTCCGATTTTTCACTAGAAGAAGCCACTCCCAAACAGGACGGGTTTGATGCAAGCTGCTCAGGTTACTGCTCGGCAGATACTGCAGGGGTTAATAGGGTTGAAGTCAGGGTAAGGTGTCTCGCAGCCTCAGCTCTGAACTTTGCCTCTTAGTTCTTTAGTGAGTGATCTGCAGTGGCATTTTGAATGAACGAACGTTTCTAGTTGAGGAAGGTGACAGTCAGGTTTCATTGAAGTAGTGATGAGTAAGCTGCAGGAGGCAATACTCATTTGTTTGTGTCCGTTCAGAGCAGCCTCTTCTGCAGAGGGCACTTTGTTTGAAACAACTTTTTCCACGCACTGAATAATCTAGTTAAAGAGTAGCCTGACGATGCAGGAGTGCCAGCAGGGCAGCACACTAAGAATTTGTATGTTCCTTTGCATTTTTAAGGTTTCCTCCAAACTACAGCTGACGAGTTTTGCTTTTACTACGCAAGAAAAGACAGTGGTGTATGCTTCCCCGACTTTCCAAGGAAACAAGTGCGAGGACCGGCGTCTAACTCCCTGGACCACATGGAAGAATATGACAAAGAGGAAGAGATCAGCAGGTTCATAACGATAAATGCTGTTTAATCTGAAAAAAAACCCTAGCAAAGCCTGTGGTTTTCACAGGAACAGCTCAGCGTGTGCTTACCCTCAGCAGCTGTGTTCTCCAGATGTTACTCTCTTTCACTGCTGCTGAGTGTCAGAAGAGAAAGTCACTTTAGCTGCAGTATGTCGGTACTCTCTGGTACCCGCAGTGCTGAGAAGGTGCTACAGCCCTGGCCTGATCCAGCCTGCGGATCTCGGTTATGGCCCGCCATGCGGCTCAGGCGTCGTTCCAGGAAGCCATTCCTAATCTAATACACATTTTTACCTCAAATTTCTTGACAAAGTATTGATTTCCTGCTCCTTACTTTATGTACTGGTCTATTTAGGGCACTTCTGGAACTGGCCTGGACCGTTCAGATCACTCTTTTTAAAAGGGCTCCAGAAGCCGGGTTTGGCAAATGGCAGGCGTTCACTTCTTTTTTGCATGGCAGACTTTTCAGATTCCCGAGGGGTTTTTTGAACTAACTAGTCTCTGTGCTGCTCCTCTACACTTCAGATCCTCCAGGATTAATTTTCTCTTTCCTGTTTACAAACCAAATTTGTGAAGCTGAGGATGCTTTATTTCCAATATTGTCTGCTTGCCTATGCTTGAGGAAGGAGGTTTGGCTGCACGGTGTGAGGGTGGCTGTAGCATCCCTGCAGAAGGGGCACTGTGCTGTCGTGGTACCAAGGAAGAAGATGTTTCTCACTAGTTTTTAATTATTTCTTGTAGAAAACACAAACACAACTGCTTCTGTATTCAGGAGGTTGTGGGTGGACTGCGGCAGCCTGTTGGAGCAGTACATTGTGGGGATGGATCCCAGCGCCTCTTTATTCTCGAGAAAGAAGGCTATGTGAAGATTTTCAGCCCTGAAGGAGACATCTTCAAGGAACCCTTTTTGGATATACACAAGCTTGTTCAAAGTGGAATAAAGGTTGGATCTCCTATTTATTCCTACCTGTTTATATTTTAGCCTGTTTATGGGGAAAAGGGGAAGATGCTTTTCAGAAATGATTTTAATTTAAGCAATAAAAAGGAGCGATGGCGACAGACGCTGCCGTGCTGCCTGGCAAAGAGGGAAAACGTGCGCTTCAGGAAGGGAAAGTGCAGCATCCTGTAACTGCCGTCACATTGTCCTATTTCCCTTCACTTTTCCTTGCTTAAAGTTCAGGAGTTACTGTCTGGCACCAGTATCCTACAGCACTGCGTCTGCATTTTCCTCCTTCGGGCTCATTTCCACCCCACTGGATTCAGTCGAGTATTACAGTGGGTGCAAGATGGGTTTGGGCCCGCCCCTAACATGCAGCTGCTCAGTAGTGCCCACGAGCTGGGCACAGGTTGGAGCCTGGGATGCTCAGGGATCCCTGGGAGAGGAGCAGTGGTGCTCACTCCCTCTTGGTTCAGCCTCCAGCGTGGCACAAGCTGCCCGAGCCAGGAGGTGCAGGCCAGATGCAGGTAAAGAGGGCCTGACTCACTGAATTTAGCGGTGGGGCAGGTTGTTTGATGGGAGGACTCTCATGGTCAGGGGAGCAAATGGTGATGGGCACTGATGGGCTCCTTGGAGCGTGGAGGTGTGACATTTCATCTAGGTACAGGGTAAGTACCAGCGGAGCACTCCTGAGTGTGTTGGGGGGTCTCTTTCGTTAGAAATGCTGTAAGTGTTGTTCCCTGTTGATCTGTTGCCATATTTGGTAGCCATTGTGCAACTAAAACCCAGCTGTGTAAAGCAAAATGCAACTGTAGTCAGCCTGTGCCTAGAGCTGTCAGGTCTATGTATCATAAAGCCTTCATGGGTGACAGACACACTGACGTACTCGACAGGGTGATCTGAAGCAGAGGTTGTGACAGTCTGCCAGTTGCAAACACAGAGTGCATGCTGGCAATCACTGGTACTTCAGCTGTGTGGGCAGGGGGGCAGCGAGGATGGGCTTCCTCTAGATACAATCTCAGAGGTTTTTGGATCGTACTGAAGGAGAGGGAGGAATTAAACACTTCACAACTGTTTCAGGGAAGGAACTGGTGTCTATGACTCTGTGATTGCCTCGGCACTTTGCTCTCTGCCCTTAAGTTCCCAATACCAAAACAGAAGGGACTTCTCAGGGTATCTGGAACTTCAACCTAAGGTTGTTTCACATCTCTTACCTGAAAACTCTACTAGTTTGTATTTATGGAGTGGAAGCATTCACAGAATGGCTGTGGTCCCAGACAAGCCTTCCTCAAGGAAACTGACAGCTGCAGTTTACAGATGAGCCTGTGGAAACCTGATTTCCATGCTTTTGAGTAGGCAGCAGCCTGCCCGATGTGACTGTCAACAGCTACCGCAGGCTGAGATTCAACTGTTAGCTCTGTTTTAAATCAGGGACTTGATCTTTTTAGTCCCTACCACCCGAGCCATCACACAAGACTGCCCTGGATCTGATTCAACTACAACATTTTGTGTAAATACTGTTAGGTTCTCTAAGCTAGACAGTCTAATTCAATTCCCTGAGATAACAGTGCAGTGACTGCAGACCATCGTACTGCAGTGCTTAACACACGCTGGCCAGCACGGGGGCCTCGTGTACTGCGCAGGTAAGGAGAAGGGCAGTGTGCCTAGGAGCAGTACTCTGCCTCTTAGAAATAGACAGAGAAAGAATTTGAGGAATGAGCGGGTTATATACAATATTAAATAAATAGGAAAACCCAACCCACCTAATGCAGGTGCTGGCTTTACAAGCAGGGCTCCTGCATGCTTTTTGACACTTCTCCTCTGCAGTCTGACCCCTATAATCGCTGCCGTGATTCTTTACCCACGGGGATGCAAGACCAGTGACTTTACTCACCTGTTACACACATTTCAGCTGGAAATCAGGAAAGAAGAGAGCACCACGGACAAACAGTTTTCCATCAGGCAGTGCAGACAGCATAGCACAGACAATTGAAAGACCCAAACGACCACCTACACCACTGCATCCTCATGCAGAGCGCACAGACCCTGTAGCCTGTGCTTGCTCGGGAAGAGCTTGCAGTGGCAGCTGGGTGAGTTAGCACAACCACATTTTGCCTGGTTATTCTCACAGAGGCACCTAAGCGGAATTGTGAAGTGAAATGAAATGAATTACCTTTCTGTTGTCCCTGATCCAACGCAGACCCCTGTGTTCCAGGGAAGGGTTTGGCCGAGGCAGCATTCAGCCCTTTCGGAGTCCTCTGCCCATATTCACAGGTTCATAGGTCTGGCCAGTTCCTGTAGAGCATCATCCTCACAATGCTGTTCTTGAATGAACGTAGAGACTTCACTGAAGTGAACAAAACCTGTCCGTTTTTCCCCAGCCCTGGAGCAGTGGCAGCAAGAGAAGGTGAACAAGGCCTTTTCCCTGCAAAGCCAGGGTAAAAGTTTAGTCAGGTTCCAGTCACTCTTTGTCTGTGTCTGAGTGGTGACCAAACAGTGAACTCGAGCGACAAGAGTACTTTTTCCAGCTCTTGTAGATGGTGCTGCACGCAGTTCAGGATGGTTATTACCAGGCGGCTGTGGCTGAACACAGGGCAATTTAAACTGCCCTCTGAAAAGCAATCCCAGTAAGAATCTCCCAAAGCCCCCGATGGGGAGAGCAGCAGTGGTTGATTTTCGCTTCTTTTTCTGAGTACAGAGGAGATTCAGGAGTCATACAATCGCTGTTTTCACCAGCCAGCGGGCCTGCTGCGTCACAACTTTCAAAGAATGTCCTCTAGGTGTAGAGAGGCTGACAGAACCGAGAAGCAGGAGTGATGTGTTTCCTCCACGAAAAGAGTCCCGGCTGTTAGTTCTGATCTCACTCACACCGTTTCGCTCGTCACAGCCCTGGCACTGAGCTAAGGAGGGGAACAGACAAACCCAGAAGAAGAGCGGTGACTGCACTGCATAGCAGTGAGCCTCAGTGCCCTCCTACAGAGAGGCTGCTTTGTTCCTCCCATGGAATGCATGGTTCCTGGTTTGATGAAATGCACTCGGAGCCCCTGCCGTTGCCGTAAGCGAGCTCGCAGGGTGTCTTCGCAAGCACATCAACAGGACTCTCTGGAGCTGCGTCTTGTCGCTCCCTCCTGTGAAGGTCTGTGGATATAAATAGGAAAGGAGATTGGGTAAGGAGATTGAGACGACCTAGTGGACCCGTTTTACTGCATCTGCTTCGTTACGCTTTATCGTTCAATGCTCAGGGAAGTCACTGAGGTCTCTGCTTGCAAATCATTGTTGCAGTAAAATCTACTGACAGTTAGGTGATTGAATTTTATGGAGTTCAAATGAAAGAGAGGTGGTGATAATTTTATATGCTGCCAGTACCTCAGAGGGAATTAGCACAACCATGTAGAAGTATTTCATAGGAGAAGAAGATGCCGTGGCTGGGTGAAGCCTGTGCTTCCTGGAGGCCTACTCAAGTGAAAATGAGATACGGGGTTCCTGAGTGTTAGCAGAAATAGTCAAAAGGGGTTCTGAGCAGCTCAGTTAACTAATCTTCTTTGTGCCTCTGTGAATCTCTAATCCTCTCTGACAGCACAGTTAGCAGGAAACCTTTCTCAGTCTTCTGTTTTTCAACTTGCTTGTTGGTAGCCACCAATGGATCTTAACAGAGATGCTAATTCAACAGCCCTGGCCCTCTCAGATGTATTTTATGTCACACTGGCTACTCAAGTACCACAGTGTGTGCCGAGGGGTTTGGCACCTGCTCAGCTCCCTCCTGGGACTCTTAGCCTTTCCCTTCCTACCTCAAGAACGCGGTGAAAAGAAGGAAGGTGCCCCAAAGTTGAGTGAAGGCATGGGTGAGATGTGCACAGGTAACCCCAGTCCAGGACCTCCAGCTGGGCTCATGTGGTCCTCCCCTACAACCATTCAGCTTCCCCAGAGTCTTTTAAAATGAAGGCCACAGAACCGTATAGAGTAGCCAAGGTTGCACATGGCTACAGCCAGCAGCACCATCCAGCCCCTACAGTTGCACTGCAGTTTTCTCCTTAGGAGCCCACAGGCTGAACTAGCTGATTAGGGATGCTTGTCTTGGCTGACTCTTACTTCCAGTTTATGGCTACCTTTTTGATGGTGACCAGACTGATGTGGCTCTGGTGAGGAGCTGCTGGCTGCAGAGTCATGAACGGTGCAGCCAGCGAGAACGGCTGCACCTTGTTGCCTTTTGCCTCACCCAGTCCCTCAAGCAGACAGACACCCCTACCCAGCAGGTGTCCTTGGAACTGCTTGATTTCCGCTTGTAAGGAGTACATGCCATGGGAACACTGCGACCGAGGGCAGAACCGCCACAGAGGCAACGGGCACAGAGGGGAGGGAACAGAAAAGAGACAGAAGATCTCAGTGAACTGATACCAGAGAGCACTGTGAAGAGAGTAACAATTAGACTCTTTGACCTCCTTCACCTTCTCCTCTGCTCTAAGACTAGAGATTTCCATGTCAGAACAGGTTTTAACAGAACTCCCCCTAAATCCCAGGCCACAGTCACCTTCTTGCAGCGAACACAAGCACTGAAATACCGGACACTAATGACTGTGAGCATATCCTCAGTGAATCTCCTGGTACCAGTCTCCAGAAGAGTCAGAAGCTAGCCATGACACGAAAGCACCTCCAGCCCTGCAAAGTCTTATTCATAAGCGATCCAGTCGTTCAGGTAGGAATCTTGGTGGTGCCCTGAAAAGTGCTGAGGAGCACAGCGACTCACGTACTCAGCATCACACTGCCAGCAGCAGCTAACAACTCCTCCCCACAAAATAATGGAGCAGTAAATCACTACAAGAGGGAAGTAGACTTGTAGGGTTCTTTAAATATAACTCTGTCCAAAGAAGAGCAATGAAGCTTGTGAAGAGCCAGGCTGGTGAGGTCACAGTTCTGAGGAGGAGCAGCTAAGGGAACTAGGCTGTTTAGTCTGGAGAAAAGGAGCTAGGGGATGCCTTATCTCTGCCTACAGCTACCTAAAAGGAGGTTGTAGAGACGTGGGGGTCGGTTGGTCTCTCCTCCAAAGTAACAAGGGATAGGATGAGAGGAAATGGCCTCAAGTTGAGCCAGGGGAGGATTAGATTGGACAGTAGAAAAAATTCTTCACTGGAAGGGTTGTCAAGGGTTGGAACAGGCTGAGCAAGGAAATGGTGGAGTCCCCATCCTTGGAGGTATTTGAGAGGCATGCAGACATGGTACTGAGAGACACGATGTAGTCTGGCTTGGCAGTGCTGCGTTAACCTGATCTTAAAGGCTTCTTCCAGCCAGAATGGTTCCGTGAAATGAGAGCTCCCATCTAAACTTCTTTCTTCAGCCTGAAAGGCCTGCAGCTCCTCAGGGTTACTCAGGAACACTAGCTATGGAAAGCCTGGAAAGTAAACCCTGTGCTCTACCAGAGAAAGCCCTGTGTGTCTATGAAGAATAGGGGTAGCCCTCTAAAAGAGCAGCGTTAAGGTAAAGAATGACATGGATCCCGTCAGGAGCAGGGTAGGGTTTCCTGTTCATTTCATCTGCAGACTATGGTTCTAACCCTGACAGGGGCACAACAGCCCTTTGAAAGGGAATCACAGAACACTTTGCCTTGGAAGGGACCTTTAAAGGTCGTCTAGTCCAACACCCTCCCATGCAATGCCCAGGGACATCTTCGACCTGATGGCGTTGCCCAGAGCCCCGTCCAGCCTGACCTCGAGTGTTTCCAGGGTTGGGGCATCTATCACTTCTCTGGGCAACCTGTTGCAGTGTTTCACCACGGTACAAAATTCTTCCTTACATCTCGCTAGAGAGGCTGTACCTTACCCCAGTGCAGCTCTGCTGCTCGCACAACAAGCAAAGGTTCCTACAGTCCTGACAAGTGTGTGCCAAGAGCTCTAGAGCCCTCTACTTTTGTGTAAGGCTGCTCCAGATCGCACCCAAGGCAGCAGAGTGGTGGCTCTCAGGTTGTGCCTTGAGCAGATGAAGAGTGGCCAGTTAGTTCTAAGGAAGCCTGGCTCAACAAAGCAGGCCATTCCTGTTGGCTTTGGGTAGCGTGTGTCAGACCGGAGGGGCTGAGCGGGGAACGCAGATAACACTATCATTTCACATGCCCGTGTGTACATTGTACCGCTCTGCCTTTCCCTGAGAGGAATCCCACGGTGCCAATTAACCTAACTGATTCCAAAACAATTCTCTGTTTGGAAAGAATCGTTCTCATTGTGGGTGTTCCATGAAATCGTATGCCGCAGACCCTGTTATTACGGAGCTGTGTGCAGCGCGCTCGAGAATGCCAGTTTCTTTCCATGCGCTGTGGAGATTATAGCTGTATCCCACACACAGCGCTAGATAATCCCCGCTGTAATTTAGTTATGTGTACAAATCCTTTCTCAACAGTTAGCGGTTTTAAACGCGGAGAGGTCCGTCATCTTCTGAACCGGCGTTTGTTAAACCGAGAGCTGAATTTAGAAGTGATCAAAACCGATGAATAACACGGCCATTATCTAATTAAAAGGAAATTATTGCGTCTGCTGAAAGGCAGGGGCAGATCACGATATCCAAGCGAAATTGCACAGGAGGAATACAGTTACGCAGAAAATTCCATGGGCTTTAGCCAGCGCCGTTTCAACCACATGTTTTTCTTTAATGGCAGGAGGTTTAACAGTCCTCTGAGGCTCCAAGATTCATCATCCCTCTAAGCTCTTGGACACCCCAACATCTGTAATGAGGTCCTAGAATATTTCAGAGAACCCACGAAGCTCTGGAGCCCTCAAAACCATAGTGTGTCCTTGAGCCTCGTGTGTGCTTGCCTCTCCGGCCCAGCTGTGTGATCTCCTCCGGAGTCGCAGCCCATGCACAGCACAGACAATGTGTCTGTGTCTGCAGAGAGATTAAAAACTGACTAACAGACACACTCGCATGGCTCGGACAGCCAAAGCCGTTCTGTGTGTACTTCCCCGCACGCCACAGACCAGTTTTCCTCTGTATCCTGTTACACACATTTTCTCACAAGCCCTTAAGTCCTGTTCCTTAGACGGGATCAGCAAGTCGGATTGCGGGAGGAACACTTCCTCCAGCACAGCACTACTATATTATCATGTTTTCCACCCATTTTATCCCCTCTGCAGTTCAAATTGGACGAGTGATCTGCCCCTAATGTAATGGTTTATATATAATTTCAGTTTCAAAGAGCAGTCAGAACCAATTTTTCCCATTTCTGAAAAAACAGCCCTCCTAAAAGATGAAACCACTTAGTAGCTGCCACTTCTGTGTGCTCGCTGACACTGCCTGCCTGCATTCCCCTACTGCTGGAGTTTTAGAAGAAATTATTCCATAAATCTCAATAAAGTCATATTCTCTCTTAGATTTAATTTGGAAATTGGAATATACAATCTGTGGGAGAGAGGTCTGCAAAAGACTTCCAGCCATTTGTTCTTAATTTACAGCAGATACTTCTCGAAACCTTGATCTGTCCTCACTGGCACCGACTCGCGATCCCTACAGCTGAATTGCAGCAACTTGAATTTATGTAATAATTACTTCTATGCTAACTGAATGCCCTGACGAGAAACAAAAGAAGGAGTAAATCACCCAACACTTCTATCTGGGACATTCCCAACAAATCTGTGAATCTCTGCTGGCTGGGCGCGCAACCCCTGCAACAGCCCAGCGACAACACGCTAGGAGCCGAACGGATCTGAGTGCCCCCGCAGCGCAGAGGAGGAGAGGGGGGTTGATATCAAACTGCGTTAGTGATTGCTTAAACGTGAAATGTCCGCGCAGTTCTGGGGTGTGACATCAGTTTTGGTGACGCGCCGCATCCGAGGGCAGACTTAGGTTGGATTTGAGGAAGAAATCCCTCCCTGTGAGGGTGCTGAGGCCCTGGCACAAGTTGCCCAGGGAGGCTGTGGCTGCTCCATCCCTGGCAGTGTCCAGGGCCAGGCTGGATGGGGCTCTGGGCAACCTGGTCTGGTGAGAGGTGTTGCTGCCCGTGGCAGAGGGATTGGAACTGGATGATCTCTGAGCTCTTTCCAGCATAAACCATTCTGTGATGCTGTGCACTAAATCTTGAATCCTTTAAAGGTCCACTCACGTGACTCTCAGATTAGAAGGACCACACTGCTATTTTCCCTCACTGTAACTGTGGTACAGGGTATGACAGGACAGTACAGTGAGGAACTATAGCTACAGCGGCTTTCTGAGCAAAGAGAAAGAGCAAGAACCCAGTGCTCTCCTCCAACAGCACGTGTGTGCGTGAGTGAGCCTGGGCAATCAAACAAAACTGAAGAAGCCATCTCTCAGATTCCTCGGGCTCGCCCCTGCCGTTACTCACAGAACACAGCCTGGCCGAAGGCAGTGATGTTCAAGTGCCACGTCCAAAGCGTGAGGCAACAGGCAAGCACAGAAGTAAAGATGAGGCGAGTGCCTCACAGAAAGTCCCCTCAGTCGGGTTCTACCCCCTCGGCCAGGCTGCCCCTCACTGGATGACCCAAACCGAGTCCACAGGCAGTACCCATGTTTCTCCAAAGGCCTGTGGGGCTGGGACGGCCACAGATAAAATTGGATCAAACTCTTTATTTACCAACGCTTGGTAAAAAAATGTGTCATCAATTATTTCATTTAAAAGCCATTGCAGCTCTTGAGGCAGACGCATTCAAAGCTGTCTAATGAGTCAGGGTTTCACAACTCCTTGTAGAGATACATTCCCCTTACAAACGAGATGAACCCCCTGAGTGTAGCTTTTCTGACGGGGTGCTCGGCGTGTGGGGCACAGCTCAGAGGAACAAAGGTAGTGCTTGAGTACAGCTCAGGTGATCCTCTATTTCTGTATAAAATCGTATGTGTCTTAGCGAAGTGTGCAAGCTTTACTGTGCTTTACTGCTTGCGTGGACATTTCGTCTTCCACGAGTCGGAATTCTAAAGGAAAAACAGTGGCAAATGGCCGAGGGGTATTCAGATACTCACTAAGTAGCCACTGCAGACATCACTTCATGTGAGTGGTCAAAAAGACCCCAAAACGCATGAAAAAAGTAGCGCTCTCAGTCTGAACCCTGTGCAAATGAACTTCTGAAGGGGCCTGGGCATTCTCACCTGAGCTCAGCAGAGCAAAAGTCTCCCTTCAGTGACCAGAGAACAGCGTAGACGGTGAAACCAAAGGGTGAACTAGAACCCTTGGTATCAATCTGACTTACTGGATGCTGTCGGTGCTGTTGTGCATCAACACAGCAGTCACAGACCCTTTCACAGTAAATCTGAGACTATCTTTTCCGTGTGCTTGAGGTACCAGTCACGCAGTGACTGAGGGGGCTGGGGCACCAAGCATTCTAGAAAGAAGTACCGGATTTCCCACAGTCTCTGCGTGGTGGGGCTTTGGCTGCCAAATGTGTCTGAGCAGGAACCAGTGATAACAGAGGAAGAGCAAAGGGAATTGCTGCTGTTAGAGCATCTCTCTGTGTGGACTATTTCCAGAAGCCCCGAGGCCGGCCTGCGCAGAGCACACACCTCTTCACTGTGTGTCTCTGCTCTGTGCGTTACTTCTGCCAAAGGGCAGAACAGCGCTTTCCTAACGCTGTCGTCAAGTGCCCGGTTGCCCATTTGACCAGAGGCTCCCAGAGTTGGAGTCTGTGCTCAGACGGTCGCGGGTCAGAGTCTGTGACTCTCCGTTGCAGTTGGAGCCGCTTGAGACTTTATCGTCTTAATTCTGAGACTGAACATACAGCGTGTTGTTGTAATTGCAAAGAACTTTGTACGGGATTCAGCCAAGCTCAAGGGCTTCCAAGATCATGGTCTTGGCGCAGGATAAATGGAGTCAATGAGCTAAACAAATTCCTGCTTTCTTGGTTCTTACAGTACGAGACAAATGGAAAGAACAGAATACTCTCGCCGCTTTATCGCGGTGAAACAGCCCCGCGAAGGGCAGAACTGTAAGTTAGCTGTGTTTATGTCAGCACGAGACGCTACTTCACACAGTACCTTTAGCTTTCTTGTGACACGTGAAGCAGGAATTCTAACATTAATGAACAGGACCAGTGCTCGCTCGGCAGATGTAAGGAGAAGTTAGGTGTAAAAGTAATCCCCTTGGGATTTAACATAACACAGCAATCTAGTCTAGTGGAGACAAGTATTAGTGTTCTCACAGCACGCAACAGTAATAGCTGCCCTGCACTGTGCTGAGGAGGAAACCCGTGTCTGTGTTTGCTGCGACTTTCGTTCCTGAGAGTGCTTTTCTCCTGAGCTGCACTTTAAACTCGGGATTGAAATGAATAAGTAATGGGGGGCAAAAGGAAAGGACTTTGAGTCAGTAGAACGGTGCACGTTCTTTCCAGGTCATGTTTATAAGTGCAGAGAAGCGGTGGATCTGGTTCAAAGACAAACCACCCTTCATTCTGCTGTTCAAAGTACCCTATAGCTCAGCACTGACGTTCATTTCCAGCCCAACCTCAGCCTCATGACCAGTGCTTACTGGAGCTACGTTAGTGCACATCACAGTGTGCTGTCACCTGTGAGCTGTCCCTGTCTCTCCGTGCCTCGAAACCTGTAGTTTGCAGTTAGGGTTTCAGGGTGAGGGGGTTTATACCATAAGGAACCACCTGCTGTTCCACTGGGCTCAGGCTCTCAGGCCGTGGGAGGAGCAGGATTTGCTGACTTTAAACAACGATAGGATATTTTACCCTGGAGGAATTCACAGCGTTAGGTGGGCGACGACCTCCCGAGCTAGCGGCGTGATCACACGCAGCGTTCGGAAAACTCCCCCGACAGGTCAGCCCGTTAGACTCGGGGCCCTCTGCAAAGTGCACTGCATCAGCACGTGTGTGCTGGGGACTGCTCCGTGTCCGTCACACGCAGTGCGTCTTCCTGCCCGCTCACTGTAATACGGGATGACGTGTGGAAACCAAAGACGGCCGTTTGTCACAGGACCTGTGCGATACTGGGAGTGCGGCGCTCTCCCGACCAGGGTCCTGAGCGAACTGTGTAAGCTGATTCAGGAAGTCAGCGTGGTTGAGCCACGAAAGAAAAGCGACCCTAATATAATTAAGTTCCACATCCTCCCGGGGGACTCTGCCATGAGGTAATAATGTTCCAGCGCTTTGCAGAAAAAGGAAGATTTTTATATTGAGGAAGTTAGAAATAGCCTGAAGGGGAAAGTTAGGAAATTAAAATCCATAGAAGCAGCATAGAGGTTCTTTCAAAGGACCTTATTAGGCTCAGAGAAAGGGTGCATACACTGAAACAATTAGGAATCAAGAAGGTGAGAAATACAGCGAGGTGCAGGGTATGTTCGGGCCCCCAACAATAATAATCCTATAATAAAATGGAAATCCGACTCAAGTGAGACCAATAGAGCAGAGTCAGGGTTATATCCTGCCTTGGTTCCACCAGCACAGTTAGCAGGGCTTTCCCATAAACTCTGAGAGTAGAAGAGCATTTTGATGGTAGAAATCTGAAGAACGAGTAGGGGAAAAGAGAGAGAAATTGTTAATACATCGTGGTAAAGGAACTGCCTCGAGTGACGCCACGGTCTGTGGCAGCCCTAGTTTTGGCCCTGCTCTGTCAGAGGGACTGGACTCAGTGATTATCAGAAGCTATACAAACCAGGGAGAGGGTTGAAGTACTCTGGAGAAGGGTCACTCTATAACCCAGCAGCATCCTCCGGAGTTCAGCAAGACACAACTGGATTAAGTAGTGTTGAAAGAGGTTTTCTTTGGTGGGATCTGCTAAATCTATTCGACTCAGAAAGATGAAGATCTAGCAGAAGGTGGTGGAGCACTCCGTTTCGGAGAAGGCAATACTGCTTTTTCATTCTCTGATTCTGTCTTCCATGAAAAGGTTCAACAAAGGGACTTGCCCCACACAAAAGGAGTGGCATCTGAGCAATATAATCACTTGTCTGTCACAGGCTGCTGCTCTGATCAACACCAATTAATGGATTTGCCCGTAGTTTTCCTGCTGCTGCAGTTTATTAACCAGTTGTTCACAAACGTTCCAGCAGCCGTGCACCTTTGCTGGTGGGGAATTGGGTCCTGTGTCAGTAAAAATGAGTGCAGGTAGCTGCTGGCTCTGCTGGTGCTGTAGACTGTGCGACAGCTACCTTGAATCTTTACTCCCTTGTCCGGACAGATCCTAGTGTTCACGTCTGTCTGTTTCTTGTCTGTGTGGAGCCAACCAAGGCATCTCCAAATCATCTTTTATATGAAACCGGGAAGAGTCTGCAGAGCTAAGTGACTGGGGAACTCATTTAGGCTGCCAGACTCGCACGTATGGGCTGCTTTACATCAGGGCTGACTGCAATAGTAAGTGCTCTCCAGGCTATCAGCAGTGACTAAGGGCTGTCAAGAGAGACTTGTGGGGACAGCTATAAAAGTAAAATACTGGGCACAATATACTGTAAGATGAAATTGAGAGGAGCAGCTCCAAAGGCACTGTAAACCCAACAGCCTCTCACTCATAAAGAGACGTGCTGTGCTGCTCTGCCTAACTCAATATGGTTTGGGACAAGAGGCGCATTCCCCTCTGCAGATGATCGGGGACGTTGTTTGGGATTTGCACAGCCCCTCCCATGCATCCAGTGCAGAATTCCTCCTGCACTTTTAAGGAGACTGTTGTTTGGAAACCTCAGGTCAAGACTAGAAATTGTAGTAAAACCAAGAAGGAAAGTGAGAGCGAGTCCCTAGTAACCAGTAGCTGGACAGGTCAGACGTGCAGCTGGGATGCGAGAGCTGATTCTTTTACTGGTTAGGATTTTCCAGCACTAACCTCCTCAGTAACGTGGTGCCAAAAAGCCCGTAATAATGGCGTTTACCTACCCCAGCCCCTGCTGAATGAGCTCCCAAAGCCACCTCTTCTCCAGGCTGAATAAGCCCCGCTATCTCAGCCTTTCCACACAGGACAAGTGCTGCGGTCCCCAGCCACCCACCCATCACTGTGTGTACCCATCACTCTGGTGTACCAACATCATCTAGAACCAGCTGCAGGCTGCCAGACGCAGCCTCACAAACGCAGAGTACGGGAAGGCTATTGCTGGCTCTGCCACCTGTGCTTTAGTTACTACAGCCCAGGATGTTGCTGGTTTGCTCTGCCGCCAGGGCAGCAGAGCTGCGGGCTGATGCTCAGCGTACTATCTTCCAAGATGCCAGGTCCCCCTCAGCAAAGCTGTCCCCAGCCAGTCAGTTCCCTGCCCGTGTCGTTGCAAAAGTAATAGGATTAGAAAAGGAACAAGCCTGCGGTGATCTGTCTCTGTGGTCCTGATGGATTCCTTCGGACTGCAGCTCTCATCAAAGCCTTAACGCTAAAGAGATCGCTTCCCCCGAGATCTCTGCTAGCCTTCTGCCCCTCTTGCCACCATAAAGCCATCAACTCGCTTTAGCTACCGTAAGGTACAGAGCTTCCCATCAGGCTGGCTTCTATCTCGCAGGAGAATTTCTGTCCTCAGAAGCGAACGTTCCGATGCCTTTGCAGGTGTGTGGACGTGCACACCACTTCAGAAACAACAGATGCTGTGGTGCTGCTGAACTGGTGGCTGTGACCTGTGAGTGTGCCTGACAGGGTATGAAAGAAGCCTCCCCATTCACAACAGTTCAAGGGCTTGATTTTCAGAACTCTTCATCACTGCTGTAACCAGACACTTGGACTTGGTTATTTATTATATACATAAGGCATTAAATACTTATCATGATTTATAGCTTGGGTTGGGATGTTATTTTTAAATAAGCCATATAAAGTACCTTCAATCCTGCCCGTTCAGACACTCGTGAGGCAGGCTCCAAAGCCATGAATCGCCTCCAAAGCCACGTGCTTCAGAAATAGAGGGAGTGGAGATTCACTGCCTCCTTGCTAGCAGCTTCATTTGTGCTCTTTAACGTCTTCCTGCAGTCAGGAAGACTCAAAGTTCTTAATGAAAAGGGTGAAAACCTAACTGGAGGGTTTTATTCCACTGATTTCAGCTTTCATTGCACCCCTCAGAGTCAGCAAGGCTTGGGATAGGACTGCCCGCTCTGGTTACGTTACGTGGTAAGATAGGAGCACTCGTCTGTGCAGCTGCAAACTCTACCATAGAATGGAACGCTCGTGTGACCGACAGGGTACGGGATTGCAGGGGATCTGTGATGCTCCTTCAGATGTCTGAGTCCACAGGCCTTCCATGCAGACAGCTCTGAGGCAGTTCGTGAGTCCTTTGTGCAGTGAGGCTGTGGGAAGAGCCCTCTGAGCAGAGAACAGGGGAAGCTGCTAGTTTTCTGGAGAATACCTGGCCTGTTGCAGTCTTCTTACGAGAAAGGGCAGTTTCCATACTACACTCACTCCGTTTCATGTGTCCCAGAGAGACTTCCCTCTAGCATTTCCAAGAACAATTGCAAGGAAACATTGCTGAGTTTATGAATTGGTAGAGGAGCTGAATTTACTGCTTCTCCAATCCTCAAGGGCAGCAAGACTGCTTTCTCCTCCTGTACAGATGTACCTAGCACGTGCCATGGCGTGCAGTGGCAGTGATGTCGTGGTACTGACACGTCTCCTGTCGAGAGCAACGAGGAAATGCAAGTGCCCTTGTGAAACAGTAGAAACTTTAGAGTGAAGAGAAAAAGGAAGATGAGTGGCAGCGGCTGGCCACGACACCACACAGTCAGTGACCACCCAGTAAGCAGCGCATGTCACTAGAAGCCTAAGATTTGCAAACATCAGCTAGGCTTAAAACTAGTTTTAAGGCAATACTGATTGCTGTCTCTGTGATGCCTGTGCACCCTTTAGTTGTTTGAAGCTAGACCTTAAACGTGAGGAATCCCTTTTAGAAGTGTCCTCTACTGCTTCAAAGCAGAGCCATCCAAATCAAATCCTGTGGCTCTTCTGAAACCTTCTCTGCTTCTACGCAGCTTTTTGCTGTCCAGCTGTGACAAACGGGTGAGCAGCACACGAAGGGAGTGTTGCCTGAGTAAAACAATGTGCTCTCTTCCTTTTAAAGGAGCATCACTGAGAAGTGAGGTTCCCTGTGCTCGGCCCTGGGGCTGAAACCTTGCTTCTCGCTGATGCTCACGTGTTTGAGAAACCACTGCTGCTGTACCCCTATCAGTCCCAGCCTGGGTTTGTTTTGTTCCAAACAAGGTACAGGGATGGCTTCGCTTCGGAGCGATCTGCTTCATGGCAGCCATTCCTCGCAGAAGGTGTTCTCTCGAACAAGTGGGAGCCATCAGCAACCGTAACCCAGAGCCTGAGCAATGGAAAGCTACATAGATGATGTCAGGCATTACAAACATTATTTGTACTTGCTAGTTTACTTCAAGGGAAATTATGAGAGTGACATCATCACGATGACTGACTACATTTTATTAGTGTTTTCTCTCTGAAACTCTAGACTTCAGGGTATAAAGAAAAACAGCGTTTCAGAGGCCAGACCTGTTGTTCTTTTCTAACACCTGTGGTTCTCTTGTTTGGAGAAGGTACCCGTATTTTCAAGGACCACGGATGCTCTCAGCTGCCATTCGAGTGGCGCGACTTGTCGAATACGTTTTGTGCAGAAGAAAAAGCCCCGAAGATGTATTATTTAATGCTCGTAAAAAATAGGAAATGATCACATCTTCCTTTACATTAATTGCTTCTCGGGTTGGCCTGCCAACCTAGAAACTCTGCGGGAGCACTTGTCGCCAGATTTCTTTACAACAATTCTATCTGAATTATGCTGATGCAGGGGTGATGACCAGCTTAGGAACAGTGGTATGTTTCTTCAGTCAGCAAAGGCAAATCACAGGGTGCCACAACTCCAGAGCCCTCCAAAATCCACAGAAACCTTATAACTATTCCACAGCAAAAACACGGTACCGCAGCGCCGCACAAATGCCTTCTGCAAGGCATTACTGGGTGCCTCTGCTGGCAGCCTCTTCCCAAGGGCTGAAGGGCCACTCAGCCATTGCACATCATCGTTGAAGCTGGAGATAGTAGCCAAGGAGACTGGTAGAGCAGTCTCTCCCAGAGAATGTTTTCCAAGCTCAGGCACAGAGCAGACCTACAGGAGCACTGTGATGGTCACCAAGGGACTAGCTAGGTACAGTCTAAGTCAGCAGAAGCTCTGTAACTAAAGACTGCCAGGCGGCACAGCAACCCAAAGAGTTTTGTGGCGAATTATCTTTCTCAGGAACTCTGCACCACCAAACTGCATTCCTGGGCCCTTTACTGAAGACAGGATTAGGCTGCAATACCAGGTAAAGACAAATCTCCGTGACCATAGTAGTATCCTTCTGCCATTGTGCCACTCAGCTCTGTGTCCACAGTTGGCCCCAAAGGCAGTGCAGTGATCAGGGTGGTGGTGGCTGAGAGTGCTCACAGGCAGTTCCTGCCCTAGGACCTTGGGTTGTCGGGAAAAGTTTTTATAAGGAACGAGTATCTGTGGTGTCACCTAGGGTACGTACAGACTGTGCCCTGAAGGAGACCTTGCATTCATGTGTTACTTCAATATGCAGAGTTAAGGGATGGATTTGGCATCAGTAACCACGGCCAGAGCTGTGTGCACTGGCTCCTGATATAAAATGATGCATTTGTGGTCTCATCTCCCACGTAAACACACCTGAGTACCTGGGCTGTGTGTGCAAGGGCAAGGTGCAAAACGGGACTCCTGTGGCTAAGTTCAAACTCTGTTGGTAAAGCAGTAGCTCTAGTGATTTGAGAAGTCACCTCTTAGCCTTCAGTGTCATTCTCTTGCCTCAGCTAAGGCTGAGTAACTGTAACTGGTTGTACTCCATTAGAGTGCAAAGCAAGTTCAGCTAATAACTAAGGGGTGGAACCTTCACAGAATCCTACATTTGTGTAGGTTGGAAGAGGCCTCCAAAGTCATCAAGTCCAACCATTAGCCAAACTCTACCCAGGCCACTGCTAAACCCTGTCCCTAAGCTCCGCATGTTGCTGGAACTATTTAGTTCCAGACAATCCAACATCTTGGGTCAGTCAGTGATGAACCTGTTTGAGTTCAAAGACAGCCTGACACAAGAGGGCAGACAGTATCGATGGCATCACTCATCTAAAACCCCGAAGGAAGTTAGTTTTGAGCCTGACTCGCAGAGCTCTGGTAAACCGAGGAGTTGCTCCACCACGCACCCGGCCCATGCGACACAGAGCGCTCCCCTAGGCGAGCCCATTCACTACTGTTTTACGAGACAGCAATGGCCAAATGCTGTCTGACGGAGGATAAGCGGGTAATCATTGCGCCACACACAGCACGTCCATTCCTCCACATGCAGGTATCAAAGCGTTGATATCAGAGATGCACTAGAGCATTCAGTTTTATCAAGGACGGAAAGGGTCTGGACCCTGTCATTCAGCATACTGTACCTTTAAACTGTTGACATATACGTCGTATAAATAGAAACACTATAAATCTCTTTAAAAATGTTCCATAAATTTTTTATGCCTGACCTTTCAGTAACAGCAGTCTGTTGCATAACTCTGCGGGGGAAGTCACGTGGTGGAAACCTCATATTTCCTTAAATTTATGGTTGTTTCTTGGTGGTCCTTTAGCCTTCTATTTTTTTCGGTTCTCTTTCAAAGCCCTAATCTTAGTAAATTGTTTAATGCTCGTTCTGATGCAGGTCAGTGTAAGTTCTTATTTAGATTTATACTAGGAAATCTATAATGTCAGGGAGCAGTGAAGGCTGGCTAATAAAGGCAGGGATGCGGTGTTGTGTTTCACTGTAATGACGTGAAGATAATGCCTTTAGCTGCAGAACTGCCGCATTAGCTACAGGCCATAAAACCATCCCTACGAAAGCTGCAGGTCAGATGCACTGCAAGTCCCTATTCCTTCCCCTCAACGGAAATCATCTTTGCTTGAGAAATTGCCTTCTCACCGTTGTGCCAGGTCTCATCTGTGACACCAAACGTCACGTGAATGCTGAAGTGGGGACAGTCGGCTGCCGCTTGCTCTCAGCACAGTCTGGAGGCGCATGCCTACACAGCTTTGCAATGTGAGCCCGGTGTTGTACCCAAGTCGTTATCATCACTGACTTCTCAGGACGTACAGTTGCTGCTCAGAGCAGTGCCATCACCATCAGCAGAGAAGGTCTGCTTCCATTCAATGAATTTAAGTTGGGCGAACAAGAAGAAATTACTGGTGGTTTTCCACCTCCACCAGAACCCTCGGGATCCAAACCAGGAGTTTACAACGCTTGGCAGAACACAAGTGAAAACCCGCTCGGAAGGCTCGGTATTTACCATAGGTAGTGCAGCCATAGCTTAACGAGCTCTTTCAGCGAGCTTTTCTCAAGCCCTTTTTCCCCACCACTGGAGTTGAACATACCCATGGCACAAGCTTTCTCTGTGCTATAAAATTAACGCTGCTGATGCCATCTCCGGAAGCCTCGGCCGTTCAGATGAAGCGCGTGCCCACTGTTTGCAGCCACTCCTGCTCCTTTTGTGGGACTACAAAAAAGGAGAATCTGATGCGAATTTAAGTCACAGGAGGACAAGAAAATGTGTGTTCAGCCAAAGGCTGTGTGTATATGTCTGTGTGGATGTGAGCGCAGTGCCTGTGTGCAGAACATGCAAGCACAAACAGGTTGGAAAAGTCAATCCTGCACAGCCATAAACTCATCTGAAAGGCAGATGTGCGCGTGCCGTGGTGCCAATGAAAGCAGCGCTTTGTGCGTACAGCCCAGCGAAGGATGAGCTAAGAGGACACAATCCCTATAGTGAAATTGGCAGAGTAACTCACGTAGGCTCACAGGGAAGGGATTTACCATCAAGCTGGGTATTCACAGTCTTACCAGCTAGCCAGCACAGAACTCAACCCTGGGGACCTGCTCAAGCTTGCAGTCACGATGGGCTCTAGCGCACTGCTGCTCGCACTTCTAGCCTGCCTGCTCCTTGAGAGAGCTTGTCTTAACCTGGATGTGAGGAATAGCAACCAGAGGTACACGATGGGTGCCATTGGTGTATTCGTAGCACTGGATAGTAGATTGGATACCCTGTGACCATCCTGGCTGAAAAGCTCAGGTGCTGTGCACGTTCCACTCAAACGGGATGGAAGCTAAAAGCAGCCAAATGGCCACATGGATTTTCCACCTTCTTTTGCCTTCTAGTAAACAGTAATACGTGTGCAATGAATGTCCCCAGAGTGTGCAGCAGTGATAGCAGTGGTCCTGTTCAGTGTGTTAGAAATCTGCTGACAAACAAACGAGCCCTGTCCTGGGCCTTTTACTGTCACGGGATGAACTCTGCTCAGCCCAGGACCAAGCCATTTGTACAGTGGGCATCTGTGAACTGACAGCAGGGTTCATGCAGACACAAAAGGGTAGCAAGCCCTTCTCAACTTCTTCTCAAAGATCTTCTTTCTCATCTTGCTCTAAAAAGAGCATTAAGTACCTGAACTTAGAGGAAGGACGACAGTGCTGAAAGCTAATCAGGAGAGGAAATCAACTGCGCACCAGCAAGAGAGCCTGCAACATTTTCTTGCCCGCGCAAGGCATTCATTGGCCCCACAAATAACAGAAAACTCAGCACTGCTGGGGCTTTCACAAGTAGATGAGGGCGTCGAGGGGGAGGCAAAAATCCATCCCGCAGGCAGCGAGTCTCAGGAACCTCAGAATGCTGGCAGTGGCTTCGTCAGAAACCAGAGCGACTTCCTATGCCAAGAACAGACACTAAAATCTCAGACAGTTAATGCAAGAACAGGATAGCGAGGGGCGGAATATTCTCCCATTCTGAAAACACACTCTCACCAAATGTGGACTGAGAGGTTCTCAGGAAAGGCCAAATGAAATATCCCGGTTCGTGTTGACATTCTTCTGACTAAAGCAGAGTTCTATCCTGCAAACAACCCACGGAAATCATCGGCAGCCTCCGTTTTACCAACAGTACAGCTGGGCTCTCTGCGACTTCAGCAGTGTTTTCCGTGTTTCCCCCCAAAATAACGTGTCACGGGCCAACCGCCCCTTCCACCTGGGAACACGGTAGCTTAGACCAGCCCTCGCTTTCACCTACTGTCTTTACTCAGGAAGCTCCTGGCTGTTTAGACTGAAGACGTTTCCTAGTTGTCTTAGGACGACAAGAATGCTCAAGTTCGGAGTGCATCAGCTCCTGACGCGCACACACGTACAGCGCTCATCGTCCCATGTGCGTGCGGTGCCTCCCCCCATTTCATTTTTATAACTCGGCATGCCTCACGCATTCCTTCGGTGCAATGTCCAAAACTATCTTTGCATTCTCAACAAGAAACATATTTCTCATTCACACATCTTGGGCCAAACCCAGATGGTATTCGTTTCCTACAAGGGTATTTCCTGTATGTCTGAATTGTCAACACGGCTGCGGATTGCCATCATTCTCCTCCTATATACAGATCCCAGTCATGAGGAGCAAACCGTATATCCTCCACCACCCTGGTTTTTCCACTTGGCACCCCTCACAAAAAGAGTCATGTCTCTCTTCAAATTATTAATGTTCTCTCGCTGCTTCAGTAGAGGCAAAGACAAGATCTCTACGAGCGATTCCCAAAAACGCCTATTTCCTCTGCTGCTCACACAACGTCTGCGGAAAGATCTGGGATTCTCTGGATTTACGGGCAGCTGGCGGATGCCACGCGTTTGTAAAACTCAGTGAAAGAACTCCAGTCATTAGATTACTGGAGCCACTATTGGAAATCCAAGCTTGCCTGCAGCAGCGCAGATCGGGTGCAGCCTGGCCTGGATGCCTTGGGCTCCAACGAGCGCAGTCCTTACCTTGCAGGCAGGTTGATTTGGAGTAAGAAAGTGGTTGCCAGTGCTCATGCTCTTACCCGCAAGCTTAAAACTCAGCAGATGCTGGAAGTCTAAAATGATCTGTTGGCGTCTGTGCCAGGTAGCCAAGACTGGTGACTTCTGGAGCAACGGAGTGGGTGAAGGACAGAGGTACAAACTATCTGAATATTAGAGTGAACAGACGTAATGTCTAGCCTTCCTCCCAAAGTCTGCTGGTCAAATGTTGGAGAGTCCGCACAGACTGAGTAAATAAATTCAACTTCTGAATTTGCATCTTTCGTGTCGCTTAACCATCTGCTGGCACTGCCCGGACACGCACATCCAGTGCTTGCTTTGAAGAGAGAACAGCGTTGTCAGAACTGCTGAGTGCTGATGCTGCAGGCTGAAACGGGCCCCTTCAAAGTTGTTCAGATCTTAGGACACAGAACAGCTTTCATCTCTAGAATTTGCTCAGGCATCCTTTGGCAACTGAAACACAGTGACTCGTTGCCACTGTTCAGTGCCTGCAGGCAAGTGTCACGTGACAGCGTGACTCCGCCTTCAGGAGAGAATCCCAGACAGGATGATAGGTGGATGTTAAGCATCAACTACACCTAAGATTTCGCATGCGTCCTGCCTCTGTCCTGTGTTCTTAGGTCACCTGAATCTCTTTCAAATGGTCACCTACACAAACCCAGTCAGATTGCGTGGCTTCCCAGCTTCTTAAAACAAGAAGAGAAGGCTGTTTGAAATAGAGAATCACAAAGTGGTTTAGGTTAGCAAGGACCCTTAAGATTATCCAGCAGTGTGTGGCGATCCAAGCCAAGAGCAGCCAGCTTCTGAAGGAGAATGCTGTGGGAAGTGGTGTCAAAGGCTTCGCTCAGGTGTTGTCTACGTGGACAACACCTAGAGCCTTTCCCTCACCCACAAAGCAGGCCACTTCAGAGCCTTCACCAAGTACCTGCAGGGCTTTAATGACTACAGCTGGAAATCTGCGGGGCACGTGACCTGCAGTGAAGAGGAGCAGCTTTACATCAGCAGAACTCTGATAAGCTGCTGAGCTGGCATTTTCCCTTACCACAGTGAGAGCCAGGCTCCCACAGCCTGCAGTTTCACCCAGGTTATTCTGCAAATGTGAAGGATCACCTCACTGATTTGGGGGAAGAACACTGTGGACTGAATCAAGCACCTTCGGACCCTCACTAGCCTCTGGTACCTTATTTAGGGCGTGGGGTTTTCTTTCCAAGATGCAGACTGCTAACAGCTTGCTCTGACGCCTTGATGAGCACACTGACTATCCCGTCGCACACAGACCCCAGCACAGACGCGGGGACTGGTCTCTGTGGAGATGTGCTGAGTGCAGTTTGCCGTTTGCTCCCCCTGCCTCCCAAGATTTAACTACAGCCCATGTGAATGCAACTGTCTGCTTAATAGGCACCAGTTCACTACCGAGAGGCACGGGCGAAAGGCAGGACTGTTTGTACGACAGCAGTGTCATCAGGGCATCTTTCCCTTTGCATCTCTTTTTTGAAACTAGTTATTTTTCTAATGCCTACAATTAGACAAATCAACATTGCTGGTTTTAATTTAATGCCGAGAGGATGATAATTACTGTTGTTCTGTTCTGAATTACATCCCTACATTTCCATATAAAGCGGTCACGGTAAAACAGCATGAATTTGTTTTCAATTATCGGAGTACAGTATTGGTTGTAGGTTGGTTCGTTTTACATCAGCACTGTCAAATTTGCTCTGTGTCACCATATTTCCCCTTCTTTCCCCTCTCCCGGCACCAAAAGAAAAGGTCTTGCAGCTCATTTGGAAGGATGGCAAATTTTTTTGTGAACTCTGGTGAAAAGTCTGAACCCAGCAGCCCAGGGAGGTCTCTGAACCACAGAACCCTTCCGTTTCTCCGTACCATGGCTTTATCTTTACGGTGACAAAAGCAGGAGGGGCTGGCTGAAATGGCCTTCCAGCTCACAGCACCTTACAGCTTGAATTAGTCCTCGCTGAACTCCTGGGAGCTCTCTGCCATTAGATCTGTATTGCAACTAACAAGGCACATTCTATCAAACTGACTATGGGAAACAAAGATCCAACTGTATAGAATCCTTAGGGATGGGAAGGGACCTGGAAAGCTCATCCAATCCAATCCCCCTGCCACAGCAGGGTCACCCAGACCCAGTGGCACAGGAACACAGCCAGGCGGGGCTGGAACGTCTGCAGAGAAGGAGACTCCACAGCCCCCCTGGGCAGCCTGTGCCAGTGCTCCGGGACCCTCCCTGGGAAGAAGGTCCTGCTGAGATTGAGAGGGAACCTCCTCTGTTCCAGCTGACTGAATGCAAACATGAGAAAACCAGAGTGGTCTGAGGAGACCACAGTCAAACGAGAGCATCGTTAGAGCAGGAAATCGCTAATGAGATGAATGTGTGCAGTCTGTGTGTTTACAGCACAATAATGATCGCAGCAGTAAATGGGCTATAAGGGGAAGAATCCCAACTCAGTCTTGATTGGGAAGAGGTAAAGTCATGGGTTTGGTGACTGCCAGAAGGATGACCAGTCTCTTGTCATTGTGTCATGTATACGTGCATGTTGATGCGACAGTCTGATCTCTTTGGGGCACCATCCGAGCCAGTGGCACGGCACGGCCCAGCGACAGGGAGTTGTAAGCTTTGCCTTTATCACAGGGTGGCATGCAAGGGTGGGTAGAGCTCACAAGCAACAGAAAGAAGATGGTAAAGCACAGAGGTCATCAAGGCTGTTCTCCCTGTTAATGACGGATTTTCACGGTCAGCAAATGGCTTAATGCTGCCAGCATTCCCATTCCCTTGAAGGAAGCCTGCTTGCTTTCCTTAGAAGGCAAGTCCTGCAACACAGCAGCCCTCAAACCAGTGCAGCTGCAAAGCTGTCAGGGGAAGGCAGTCTGCAGCGGGAGAATGCTGCAGAGGAACAGCACAGGAGAGCAGATACGGCAGATAAATAAATAAATAAATAGAAGAAGACCAGAAAATGGAAGGGTGCCAGGAAAATAAGAAGGAGCATGCTTATTTTTTACCTTCCCTTAGAGGCCTCCGCTGGTGAACCACTCACTGAATTGCTGGTGGAATGTAAAGCTTCCTTGAAAATAAATCCAGCTGGGTACAGGGGTGGAATCACCACCTGTGTTCCCAGAGGATAAATGCTGCTTACAGCTCAAGAGGCCTCTGCGGTGCAGGAAAGTGTGTAATTCACACCTTCTCCAGCCAGCTTTACTGAATGCAGTAATCATCTGGTCTTTATTTGAATCTCCCTCTTCCAGGACTGATTTCCACTGTCTTCTGTTATTCCAATTCTCCTAAAGCAGTGCAGTACATAAAGTTTCTCAGTCCAGATGCAGACCTCACATGGGCTCACGGCCACCTCCTTGCAAGCGCGCTCACAGCCGCATGCCACTGCCCAAACCCTCCCAATTATTGGCTGCCTCCTGGCAGTCCCAACGCCTTTAACCGCTCCTCACCAATAACTGGGAGAGTTGTCCAAGCAGTGCTTGAGTTCGACTTGAAGAGTGTGAAGGAGGCAAGCTGCGGGCTCATGTTGGGTTGGTACCTGCATTTCTGTTTCGTGTACTTTCTTTAGGAGGACAGGAAGAAGGAATTGTATTATCAGGGGACGAGGATTGGCTTTTGGATTAAACTTAAGACTTGCCCAGCAGAACAGCAAAATCTGGAGTTGAGGATTTAAAAAACTAAGTGCAGAGCACTAGGACTAGAAGTGAAAGGCCCTGCATTTAGTGGCTGGTGTCTTCAAAGGACACTGAAGGTAAGGAAAAGAAAAACAAGTACTGAGGCCCTGTCAAAATGTTGTATTTGCTGCAGCAGAAGGAAAAACCCAGGCTCGGGTGCGAAGTTGCAGGGCCACCATCAGATCTCAAACTCCCTCTGTTTGTTGGTGTTAAGTGATGGCCACTCCAGAGTTCCCTCGCCGGAAAGCCAAGCTCCATGACAAATATGGATCTGTGACTCCTGTGGATGGGTACTCTGACTTCTCCCCAAGTGCAAAGAAGCTGCCTTCAGAATCCACTGCTCTGATGCTTCACCTTCCTCCCACCTTTTGAAATGTCTGACTTGGACCCCCTGGGCACTAAAGGCGTGGGCTGTCACCACTTTGCTGTCCATTCAGTTGTCCTGTAAAAACAGCAGAGCGCTTGAAAATGCCTGCAAACAGTGGAGCAGACAGCTGGGAGGGCACTTTGGCCACCAGTGACTTTCTGCTACATCCTGCCCTGCACCTGCACCTGACTGGGCAAAACCCACCTCCAGTTCCAGCAGGACTCAGGCTTCAGTCGCACCTGAGGGTTTGGACCTCTAAGCACTTGTCCTGCGTAACTCGAATTTAAAGCTTTCCCGTATCTGGGCTGATTTTTACACCGAGCACTGAAATAGCTCACTTTTTAGAATTAGCCAGAAATACTTGAAAAGGGTTCTAAAAAATCTTCCGATAACCGCAGAGCCTTGCTCGATAAATGAGCAAAGAAACCCTGAAGCTTTGCAGCACCACAGGAAGAAGGGAAATCGTTAGAGATAGGGCTAGTGTGCACACTATCCCGAGCCATGACATCAGTGCAATTCTTTTTCCCTAAGGTAAAGGTCTTATGTTTCAAATTCTTCCCTTGCGAGAGGCCTCAGGCCCCACAGATGTTCAGATAGCAGAGCACTGGTGTTCTCAACACCCGAGAGGTCTGTAGGAGCTCTATTTCTATAGCATACCCGCAGTCCAATTAATCCCTGGCTTTCTCGTGCAGCGTTTGTTGTCCCCTTTCACCTGTCACAGGCACCTCCCCCTGATGCAGCTTTGAAAGCCAAGGGGTGCCCCCGCAGCAACCCTTTGGCTGCAGTCAGATGTCTGTCCTGTGCCGGTGCCGAATTTCCAAAACAAGCTGATTAAGCAAGCGCTTCCCGCTGAGGAAAGTACCTGACATCGATCTTCAGTCCTGCGGGGAGATCTGGCAAGGCAAGCTCAGATAAGCAGAGATTCTTTGGGGATCTCTTAATAAGAAATCCCTTTCAGAAGAGGTCACACGGTACTGCCTGATAAGCGGTTGCGGATGTGCCGTGACCCCTTCCCCCACCTTAAGACCAGACACAGGGGAACGCGCGTTAGCTGTGGTACTCAGTGCACAGGAAATCCACTGCATTAGGGCTGATCACAGTGCCTCAGCAAGTTACCCTGGACAGACGGAAACTAATGATGTAAAGGCATCCTGTTAGAGTTTATGCTTTAAGGCACACAAGTTCATCGAGCGCAGATATTTGAAGCACAGCCTCCTTTGCTTTCCAGCAAAGAGCGGGAGCTTTCAGCTGGAAAAGCTCGGTATAAACAGCCCTGTTTTGGATAAGTGAGTGAACTGGTACATCCTCCTGAAAGGAAGATTCAGAATCTGCTGCCTGTACTGTCCACTGTGAAGACACACAGAGCCATGGAAACAGATGGTGACGTCTGGCTTTGCCGGGTCTGGCACCCTCACTAGGAAGAAGTTGCTTCTCCTCTTGATGTGGAACCTCCTCTGCTCCAGCTGACACCCGGTGCCCCTTGTCCTAGCAATTGGTGCCCCTGAGCAGAGCCTGGATCCTTCCTCCTGACCCCTCCCCACCCCACTTTCCAGATTCATCAACAGTCATGGGGTCCCCCCTCATTTTTTCCTAGCTCAAGAGCCCCAGCTGCCTCAGCCTTTCCTTGGCAGGGAGATGCTCCCCTCTCTTCAGCATCTCTGTGGCTCTCCAGCAGCTCTGTGTCCTTCTGGAATTGAGTGGCTCAGAACTGGACACAGCATCCCAGATGTGGTGTCATCAGAGCAGAGCAGAGGGGGAGGAGAACCGCTCTCAATCTACTGACCACCCCCTTTCTAATCCACCCCAGGATGATGGTCCTTCTGTATGGGATGATAGAGATGTACCCAGGTACGCTTGGAAACACACCGACTGAAAGAAGAGCCCGCTGCTGAAGGATGCTCACAGGAAGACAGCACCCTCTCCATAAAAACAACAGGCAGCAATAGTCCTCGCGTTCAAAGCCAGGGGGGATCGTGCTGTGCAGTCATTTCAGATCGTGTAAAGCACAAGTCTATTACAACTGAAATGCAAACACCAACACTGACAATACACTCCGGGAGAGAACACCGAGGTGCGGGATGCTCTCAGGACTGACCTACTGCACCTAACCGAGCACGGAGACAGGGCAAAGTGCAGAGAGGCTTGGTGTTTAACGACTGCACTTAATCGTCACTTGGCTTTGCGCTCCCTTCAGATACTCCAGTTCTGATGGAATGAGGTTCATGCTTGTGGTCCCAAACTAGACCAAACTGGTTTCCAAAGGAATATTTTTCCTTTCAGATGGCTCCTTAGCCGGAGCTGTGATCTGGCACGGTTCTGAGACAAGTGTAGCACTGGTGCAAAACACGCCGTTCCTGCGCCGGGAAGATAGGAGCATTCAGCCTAAGAACCGCGCGGGCAGACGTCACGGCATGAGCTTCCAAGCTGAGTTACAGTCGAGATTTCACAGTGGCCCCAGCCCGCAGCATGTTTAGGTAATTAATACACACTTCAGCCAGCCATTATGCTTTGTCTCAACAGACATCCCAACGGAATACAGAGAGCTGTCTCTTTGTTCTTGCCCTTCCCTACACAGCTGACAGCCGATAATGGCTATTTCATCAAGCAGCACGGTGCAGGACCTCCTACCAGTTGCTCCGCCATGTACACCTTGTTGGTGCTGGCTTCATCTGAGGGAAACTTAGAAAGAGCAGGATGTCAAGAGGTTACTAAGCTGCCATACGACCCCACCTTGCCGTACTCACAACCTCGCAGGCTTCCCGTTCCATTCACTTGTCAAGGTCTTGGTTCATACATTCTTCATTAAAAGCTCTTAATTTAATTTTCACCTGTTTATGCTTTCAGCAGCTTCACTTTCACACGAGACTGCTCCCATGACATCAAGTGCTCAGTCAAATCTTCAGTGCAATAATAGAAGGACCTTTCCTCACTAGGACTTTCAATAACTCACCTAGAGTGGCAGGCCTGCTGTGACTCACTGACATTCCTGGGCCCTTAGATGAGTTGAACTCATCTCTCAGGAGAAGGAATAGAACTGTCTTTGTCTGGGCACAACAGATAGAATCATTTGTCAGGAATCTTTGAAATATGCCTCAGTGTTCCCAAAGCAACTGCTCTGCCTCCCTTCGCTTCAGACTTTATCAGAGCAACTTGGTCAAACTCTCAGAAACTCCTACAGCAACGTCTGCAATCAGTTCAGACGGAGCTGCAGGATTATTTTTGGCTCGTAAAGCAGAAAGAGCTAGATTACCCGTCCCTTCATCCACGATGACTGCAACTGATTTGGCAGCTCTAAGCAGACTTTGAAAAGTAACCCCTCTGATAACCCCCTGAAAGTGAACTTTTCCAGCAAACAAACTCGCAAGTTTTGGCTGCCTCTAAATGAGCAGGATCCAGATTTCATGGTTGACATCTCTTTGCATGGAAAACTCCTGACCTATTCACGTTGCCGTTTCTGCGTCAGGTTTCTCTTTGGTGGTTATGATTAAAAAGGAAGTATGGCAATCATGTTGAATTAAACTAAATTAAAGCTGTGCGCTTTGCCAATTAGGTCTTTTGTGGGACATCTTTCAACAGGAAGACAGGCCCATCCATCACTCGGAATTGCAAAGGCATTTTAAAGGCTTCGCTCGCTCTTATAATTTAACATTTCATAATGCGTTATCGCGGGTGTGGTTAGCATTGCAAAACGCTGTCTCCTGACGGGTGCAGAGCTCGAGCACTTGAACCTGCAACAGAGCCGCGCGTTTTCGAAAGGCTGGCAAACCCTGGCTCAGATTCTAAACCAACTCCCAGCCTTGTGAACGCTCGCTTCTTTGAACTCGGCTGCCTATTTCTCTGCCTCAGCCTCTCTCCCCTGTATCTCCTCAAAGGCAACACGCGCGTCTGCGTTTTACCCCTCATTTATACAAAAGCGACCTTAAGCACGGCCATCCTGCAACATTTCCAGAGCCAAGGAGCACACTGTCTCCTCTCTCAGTACGTGGGCTGTTTGCACTGTCACCGTGCGTTGCCCGGGTTCGATGCGTAGCGTCTAACCGTGCTGATCCCTGTGGCCGACTCAGCAACAAAGGAAAGCTGTTCAGAGCTTCTCCTATTTTTATTTAAAAAATAACAGAAACCTTCCCAAAGAAGGACCACACGTCAAACCCTGGGTTCTGTGCACAGAGACCGAGGCTGCTTATTACCTACAGTGTGCTCGCTGTGATGAACAGACCACCAGAGTTGTGACAAGTGATGTTGCTGCCTCCAGGGTAAAACAAAGGTTTACATATTACACAAGCAATTTAACTGTTTTCTAAACATATTGCCAAGACAGTGGGAGCTGGCAGCCAGCACTGTGTTTTAGGTTTTGGATACTTGGATTAGAAGTGACTGCTGATTATAGACCTTTTTATTTGTCTTCTACGAATTACAAGCAACCTAGTAACCCAGCAAAGAATCCTGCGCGGCACTTAAGCTTCTCTTCATGGCTTCCCAAAGATTACGTACACAAATCGCTCCTCAAAAGCGGAGTAAGAGACCGGTGCGGAGATAACAACACGAGACAACTGTCTTGTTCTGACTCTTAAAGACTCCCCCAAAGTGAAATGTTTTATAATCTTTCTTTGTGCGGTAGTCAGGAAAGAAATAAAAGAGTTTGAGCAAAGATTATCCACAAGAACGAGACTTTTTTCTTTCGGGTTCCAGCTGAAACACAATAAAGAACATAATTAACTTCACAATTCTTTGTGTTTTTCATTTGACTGCAGGGAGGAGATGAAAGAGGACTGTTAAGCCTTGCATTCCATCCCAATTACAAGAAAAATGGAAAGCTGTATGTGTCTTATACCACCAACCAAGAACGGTGGGCTATCGGACCGCACGACCACATCCTTAGGGTCGTAGAGTACACAGTGTCCAGGTATCCGTAGAGTTCTACAGTTCACAGATTCTGTATTTCTCCTAACCCTTTCGTTCTAGTATTTCCCCTTCCTGAAAGGCCCTCGCAGACGCACACCGCCTGTACTCAGACACTTGCAGAGAAAAGCCTGCTGGTTCGATGTCAGGCAGTAGTCTGAGAACAGCAGTAAGTGCGGTGCACCGTGCCGCTTTACTCCCTTTAAGAGTCCTTTGAGTTACTCTGCCAGTCTGTGATTGTACTGACTTCCTACTTGCTGGCTACAGGCAGCAAGTGCTTGTTGTGAAGCTGCAAAACGGAAATTTCTCAGGAAGAGTCGTTAGCCCCTGACAGTTGTTTTCCACCAAGTTAAAACACCCATATCTCACCTATCAGCCTAATCACTCGAGGGCTTGCTAAGAAAGAAGCGCGGTGATAGTGAGCTCTACAAACTGTGTACGTATCTTTGCATTGCAGGAAAAATCCACACCAAGTCGATATGAGGACAGCAAGAGTGTTTTTAGAAGTAGCAGAACTGCATCGGAAACACCTAGGAGGACAGCTGCTCTTTGGCCCAGATGGCTTCCTATACATTTTCCTTGGAGATGGCATGATCACCCTAGATGATATGGAGGAGATGGATGGCTTAAGGTACAAAAACCACCAGTGTGCAAAGCTCTGCCTTGTGGTTTAGGGGTCAGAGTCAGTTTGGGGTTTGTCAGGACACATCATAGAATCACAGAATCATCATGGCTGGAAATGACCTCCAGGATCATCAAGTCCAGCCCCTAGACCATGGCCTCAAGTGCTCTAGCTACTCAGCTTTTAAACAACTCCAGGGATGGGGACTCTACCACCTCCCTGGGCAGCCTGGTCCAGGGCCCCATCACTCTCTCAGTAAAGAACTTCCTCCTAAGTTCCATTCTGATCCCTTGCTGATGCAGCTTGAGGCCATTTCCCCTCATCCTATCATTAGGAATTTGGGAGAAGAGACCAGCAGCAGCATCACTACAACCTCCCTTCTGGTAGCTGTAGAGAGCACTAAGGCCTCCTCTCAGCCTCCTCTTTTCTAGACAAAACAACCCCAGTTCCCTCAGCTGCTCCTCACAGGCCCTGTTCTCCAGCCCTCTCCCCAGCCTCATTGCCCTTCTCTGGCCCCGCTCCAGCCCCTCAGTGCCCTTCTGATTCTGTGGTGCCCCAAACTGGACCCAGTACTCAAGGTGTAGCTCATGTGTGCAGAGTACAGGGGCACCATCATCTCCCTATTCCTGCTGGTAACCCCATTCCTGATCCAGGCCAGGATGCTGTTGGCCCTCTTGGCCACCTGGGCACCCTGCTGGCTCTTGTTAACCAACACCCCCAGGTCCTTTTCCACCACACAGTTCTCCAGCCACTCTTCCCCCAGCCTGTAGCTGCTGGAGGTTGTTACAGCTGAAGTGCATGACCCAGCACTTGGCTTTGTTAACCCTCATCCCACTGGCCTCAGCCCATGGCTCCAGCCTGTCCAGACCCCTCCGCAGAGCCTCCCTACCCTGCAGCAGATCAACACTGCTGCTTCATTTCATGTCATCTGCAAAAGTACTGGGGGGGCCTTCGATCCCCTCATCCAGGTAGCTGATAAAGATGTTAAACAGGACTGGTCTCAAGGCCAAGCCCTGAGGGACACCGCTTGTGACTGGTCACCAACTGGATTGAACCCCAGTCACCACAGCTCTCTGGGCTCAGCCAGCCAGCCAGCCAGTTTCTGACCCAGCAAAGAGTCCACTTCTCCAGCAGAGTGCTGTGGGAGACGGTGTCAAATGTCTCTTCCTTTCCTACAGGATCCTTCTATTTTCAGTGCCTGTGTTTAATAAACTGCAGATTTCTAGAGGAGTCCCACTGTTTGAATACATCTTGTTGTTGTGGGCTATCACGCTTCTAAACACTGGAGCTCGCAGCAGCAGACGCTGTTGCATTTAAGCAGGTTAGACCTTTTCATTCCCAAACAATTTTCGTATGAAAAGACAACTACAGAGGAAGGGGTGTAAGTTCCTCCCGATACCAGGGCCAACAGCACCACTGTATCACGTTTGAAAAAGCCTGGAGAACATGCAAAGCAATCCTGCTTTGGTTCTACCTATGCAGTTTTCTCAACCTCTCCCAAAGAGTGTTGATGCTCCTGCATTCTGGTCCTCCCTTCCTCCATCGCAATCATGAATGCAAGGCAAAACACTGTACTCTGTCCTAGTCCTTGTAACAAGAGAGTTGTGATCTGAAATCTCCATTCAACAAACACAATTAGAGTCCTTTCTAAGAATTCATGTGAATTACTCTGTGATTGGACTGTCTGGAAATCCTTGAACTCAGTGGTAGGATTCAAAGTGTTAGCAGAAGGCTTTATGGACTGCCTAGTGATTATCTCCATCGCTAATCCGCAGGACATACAGTGTAAAAGAGCTCATTTCATGGCCTTATGTTTGCACCATGCAGCAGCGTTGATGTAGGGACAGTTGCTCTTGCTGTCTACTGCTTCCCCACAGCATGGGCAGAGGGGCTCTAGGATCTACAGAACGAGGCAGCAGACTGGGCAAACCAAATCTATTACCGTTTCTGCTACCGTTGCCTGGCTTGCACACAGCATAAAGCCCATCTAGATGTGATTTCTTGTCCTGCTTTGCTGTCTCTTGCTTCCCCTGGTAACATACTCTTTTAAAACAACTGTTCTACCCTCCTGCTTTCTCAGCGATTTCACAGGCTCTGTGCTGCGCCTCGATGTCAACACTGACCTGTGCAGCGTCCCTTATGCCATACCCCGGAGCAACCCGCACTTCAACAGCACTAACCAACCTCCTGAGATTTTTGCGCATGGACTCCACAACCCCGGCCGGTGAGTAAGTTTCAGATCAAGTGAATGCCTCTGCAGCAGGTCCTGCTTTCAGCCAGAAATCTTTCACACGGTCAGATGCCACGCTGTGACAGCACGGGCAGTTGTGACCTCCACGTGTCAGTCACTGTTAGGAACAAACGTACGTTGACAGAGGCGAGGAGAAGAGCACGCACGGGTGTTGCAAGCCAAGACTGGGATTACAGAAGCGCAGGGCAGGGTTGTTCTTTGGAAGGGATAATAACACTCCTGCCTTCATGAGAGAAGAAAACTTGCAGCGGTGAGTTGGTAAAGTAAGACTGAAATGGGAGTCTCCACCGAGAAAACAAAGCACGTGGAAAACAAACGGGACCATCTGGCGATACCGAAACACTAACAAGAAGGAGAATACCACTTCATCTAAACAACACACAGTTCAGCCAGTTAGGGGGGTGGTAGGGCTGAAGCACTGTTGAAGTCAGGGTTTGAAAATATTCAGTCAGGTTGTTTGGATAAGAAGCTGATTCTTGGACTTTGGAACAGTCCAAAAGTCCTCACCAGGTGAGTCAACTCGCTGAGCTTGGTTAAAGCACTCTCCACTGAAGGTGTTCCTGAGCAGAGCGCGTTCTATCGCTTAGAAAAAACAGGTTTATTTCACGTTAGGTAAAAAGAGGGGACAGGATGGGTAAGGTGTACTGTCTGTTGAATCCAAACCCATCTCAGGTATTTAGTTGCAGTAGGAAGTAGGTCCCTCAAACACAAAGACACCACAAAGAAACCATAATCCTTCTGTACTACTGACAGAGAATTACCCGTTACGGACTCTTGTACCTCACAGAGGTCCTCACTCCTTGTTTTACAGATGTGCTGTGGACCGCCACCCAACAGATGTAAACATCAACTTAACCATACTTTGCTCAGATTCAAACGGAAAGAACAGATCTTCAGCAAGAATCTTACAAATAATAAAGGGTAAAGACTATGGTAAGTCCCATCCAGGGCGACGTTACTGGGTGTCTCTGTCCATGGAATAATAAATAGAGAGCAGAAGAAAACGCCTACAGGACTGTAGTGCCTTGATAGGTGACTTAGAGCATGGACAGCACAGGTGAGGTGACCTACAAAGGACAGGACTGAGGAAAGGTACTGCACGAGCAGCTGCACAGCAGGCTGCAAGGCAAACCTTCTGAGGCTCAGCTTCATTCTGCTGGCTTTAGGAACTCATGCAAATGAGACTTGGGAGATATACCCCTGGCTAGCCTGTCGCTCACTGTTGAACTATTTGCTGGCTCATAAGGAAAAGATGTTGAAGGGATCATAAGAGTAGCAACAGCAGCATAAAACACCCTACCACGAGGAGCTGTGGCAGCAGCACTGGGGTATGTGGGATGGGACACGCGGCTTGTGTTCAAGACTGTGATTCCAAAATCAGACTTGTTTTGAAAACAAGTGCTGCTGACCATCCCCGGGAATTCTGCTCTTAGATACTGAAAGTACTTTACAGTGAAGGGGGTTTAACTGAATTGCTGAAGCTCAGCCCTTCTGCAGGGCTGTTAACACATAAAAGTCAGCAGCAATCGCACCAAATGTAGTGGGAGTCCAGCCTAATCCTACAATGTTGTTCTGCCCGCGTGTGCGCACGCAAGAGAACAGTTGCAGCTTCTCCCGTGTAAATCCCCGAGCGGCTGGTCACAAACAGCCTTTGCTCTAAGCCTATCATTTTGTAAACGTGTCCTTTCCAATAACACATCTTTGAACGCTGAGGAATGGTTGGGTGCAATGAAGCCCTTCTCCTGAAGTAACAACAGTGTGGCGAATGTGAGTGGAAATAAGAACTCGCGTAGGACCTAATGCTACGGTAGTTCCTTTTCAGAAAGTGAGCCCTCACTTCTAGAATTCAAACCATTCAGCAGCGGGCCCTTGGTTGGTGGATTTGTCTATCGAGGCTGCCAGTCGGAAAGACTCTATGGGAGTTACGTGTTTGGAGACCGCAACGGGTAGGTTGTGTAAGTTACTCTCAAGCAGAAATGGCAGCTGCAGTTGTAGCTACGGAAAGGAAGCAGCACAGCAGTCTAGTGAAAGTGATGTATGCAGCATCCCGTAGAAATAGTGCACAGACACTCCTGTGGTAGCTCTACAAGCCCGCATGCATGTGTGCCATTTGAGGGGGATACCTGCTGATCGCGGTGGCGTTACCCAGACAGGTCTAGCTGGTGAGACACGTGGAACTTCTCAGGTTTTATAGAACCAACCCTGTTGGAGCAAATGGAATGCCTTTTTCTAATGCATGGGCATAGATTTCCCTTGCCAGGCAGCTCAGGATTCGCATCTGGGACAGCCTGAACCCCCTTGTGTGAGGTTTCAGTGAAAGGAAGGGGAATGCTTGGCTTGACAAAATAAAAGCTATCCTTCTGAAAAATAACAGGCAGACTGTGGTGGGACCATGAGCTGGACAGATGTGTCCACGGAGCTACTTGCAGTAAACGTTTACTTATTTATCCGGACAGTGAAAGCTCGCTATTCAAAATGTAAAATAACCGTTTGCTTTATGTGTCTTTGGATACAGAAATTTCTTGACACTGCAACAGAATCCTGCGACCAAACAGTGGCAAGAGAAACCCCTCTGTCTTGGCAACTCTGGTTCGTGTAGAGGTTTCTTTTCAGGCCCTGTCTTGGGATTTGGTGAAGACGAATTAGGTAAATATTAAAAATAAATGCTTGCGAACCATTAGCCGTATCGGTACAGCCAGGTGAACCATTCGAGATGGCAGACAAAGTTTGAAAAGAATCAATCTGTCTTTGCTTTTGCCAAGCTGTCTGCACTGTTCGCAGCTACACCTCATCAGGACAGCTGAGAAGAGAATGGGGGTTTGGAGGAGGCAAAGGTCCTTCCTGTCCCTCACGTTCTGTGAGCTGTGTCAGTGTCCCATGTACTTGCTTTCATTGCCAACACTATGGGAGTAAAGTGTTAAAGGGAAAAAGTATTGCATGAGCAGACTGATCCCCCTCCTCTGCCTCCCCAGTTTTGTTTTCATTAACCAACACTACACAATACAAAAACCCAGCTAATGGTCAGGCAGTTTCACATTTTAGCATCTGGTAGGGGAAAGTGCTCCTCTGAATGTGCAAATAGCATTGATCTGTCAGATACTTCACTTTCTTCTGCGGATGTTTGAGTCCCATCTCACAAACGCAGCTAGAAGACAGAAGTCATGTATTTGATGTCTCGTGAAAAGAGAACTAACACCGTGCCTTGGTTCCTTCAACAGGAGAGGTTTACATATTATCGAGCAGTAAAAGTATGACACAGCCTCACAGCGGAAAACTCTACAAGATCATTGACCCAAAAAGGTGAGCATCACAGTTCTCAGTACCATCAGTCTTCTCTTCAGCAAAGGTAAATCAGGTTCTGTCACGGAGCCGAGTGACGCAAGAGTGACAGTCAGTAAGGAGGGGAATGCAGGGGCCTTCCTTAAAGCAGACGAACCCCTAGCAGCAGCAGAACAGATTCACTAGAAGGAATCCCCGTCTCACAGCATGAGAGGGTCAGAGCCACAAAGGGGTGACCAGGGCTAACTTGTGGGAAGTTCTACTTCCCAACATTTTGCTTTAGCTGCCCACTTTCCCACCTGGATGCACGCTCTGCACGCTTTGTAGAAGCACTGACATATGTAATGTGGGCCAGTTCAGGTAAAAGATGCTCCTGCACATTCTGGAGCTGTAGATGCTACTAAGGTTATGCAGCACCAATGGAAGGCAGATGCTGGAATTCTCCCCAGCTCTAGCGCTTCCTTCCTGGCCACTGCCGGGGGGGACAGTGCACAACAGGAGTTGTCCCAGGAGGTTACTGCTGGCTGTCAACACCTCTTTATGCTGAAAAGCTACTACAGAAAATAATCTGGCAGTACTAGTGAGCAGACAACCCATCCCTGGTCAGTTCCGGGCTCACTTTCTCAGTTCAGTTTTGCATTTAGTGAGCTCTAAGAGACAAATTCCATCTTTGCCAAACATCTCTTCTGTTGTGGAGGAGGTAGTGGTGACAGAGGATAACTGAGACGACTGTTCTCACACCCTCAGAGGGTGCAAGCTGTGGCTGCTTTGCAGTTTTCAGCACCCATCCATCCCCCTGCCTTTACTTGTCTCTCCAAGGGGAGGTTTGGAGCACCGAGGAAAGGAACTGTCTGTTCTTGGACTGTGTGCCACAGATACACGGAACCCCTGAGCAGCTCCCGAAGCACTGTCCCCAGAGGCTTGTAAATCCCACTCCCATCATTTGTAAGACATGAGACTTCTCACAGGCTTAGTTGTTTAGACTAATTGACCAGTAGTAAAATGATGGAGATAAATGAAAAATTATCAAACCAGAGTATCTTGAGGTCTCTCAAAGCTTTCATAGCTATGAAAACATAGAGAATTCAGAAAGACTGCAAAAGGCCATTTCCCACCATGACCCCAGGGATCTAGCAGCAATAAGAGCAGAGGTACTCACTGTTGCTGGAGAAGGACCATTTTCTTCATGACGGAGCCTGTGCTCTATCGGACAGTCTGTGGCTGGTAAAGGTACCACATCTATCCTGCAAAGGAATCAGAAAGCAACACAAGATGAAAAGGCCATCAGAAATGGCATCTGTCATAGTAGTTACTTTGACACCACCAGACCCTGCCAAAGCAAATGCCCATTAGTCCAGCATCGTCACCATCAGGCATTTCTGGTTTTGCTGTTGGTAGCTGAAGAGGGGAGTTTCTTTTCTCGTGAGAATTAAAAATCCAAGGTTTGCTGTTGGGACAATAACTCCACAGTCAGTTCACTCAGTCACATGCTTGCCTTACTCTAAGTTACAGTGGAGGCTCTGTGGTAGTACCCCAAGCTATAGAAAGCAGTCTGGAAGCAGATGTCACTGCCGGTCAGCGCAGGCTGTCAGGCAGGGCTGTTACACGTGTTTTATTTATGCTTTCTGCTATTAAAAACAGTTTTTCAGAACAAAACTTGCCTTTCTCACTGGGATTGTTTAGTCTGTTGGTGCATGGTTTAAAGTGCATTTTACACCCTAAATCCACTATTAGGATCTAATTACATGGGGCTGCCTTGTTTGACCTCGGCTTTTTGTTCTCGTTACCTCTTGCAGTAGGGTGGTCCTCAGCTGACATACCTGAAAGGCCAGACCTCCCATTGCTGTGCTCACGGTTGGCTGTTTGCATGCACGGCAAAGGGTCAAGACTGTGTTTGGTTACTGGTGAAAGTAACCAGAAAAGCATAAAGTGCCTCTGTAAATCGGCACACCGTTGAAATGAAACAGGCTCTGGCAAAGGGGTGTCATCTCTGGTAACACTTCAGAAATGGGATCGTTTGCACTCAGGCAAAGATTTGAGCTGTGTTGTTCTGTAATCTCATACCGCTGCGGGTTTTTAAGGGAAAGGGAGTGAGTTGCTTCCACAGAGGAGCAGAGCAGCTCTCTCTCTGTTTACCCTTTCGTGCTGGTTTCACATCACACATGTAAACCATTTACGAATTCCCCGGCTTCAGCAAAGGTTGGTGTCGGGCTCTATTAACCATACATTAATTGTTATTCATAGGAACGGTGTTAGTCATTGGGATTGCGTACTGTTCTGTTGCTGCTTTCAATGGCTTCCGTACGGTATGTGCCATCCAGACACAGCCCATACAGGGGTACAGCCCTGCACGTAACCAAAGCCATTAAAGCCTGATCTGTCAAGCCTTGCCCAGCAAAAAAGATCCCAGTGAGAGGTAGCCCCTGGCAGATTGATCCACACACAGAAAGGGGCTTCCGTGAGTGGGGCTGCGCTAAAGATCTCAGTGACTTTCCCTGTGGTGGCAGGAAGTGGATAACCCGATCTCCTTCAGCTAGTCAGCTGCTATGGACTTAGGAAATTATTTCTCATTCTAAACAGTAAATGTCACGAGAAGATGCAGATTTGATTGCTTTTCAGATTTGTAGAAAACTACTATGTAGTCAAAGCTGCTCCCAAACATACCCAAGGCCCTGGCTTCCTTGTCTCAAGCACAGCTTAAGAAAGAATCCTACTACATGGGTATTTCCACCAGTACAAATAAGTTCAAACAGCGGGAGCAGGTTAAGGCATTAGAAGATCAGAGGATAAGGATAATCCACAGAGCCCCTTGCATCGGCCTTCAGTTTGCTCAAACATTCCGTCAACATGTCACAAAAACGAGGCAATACACAGCAAGTTGATAAATGTGATCAACACCCGAATGCCTCCATCATCCGGGTGTTTGAAGCACAGAACTGAAGGTACCACAGGGAAGTTCTGCTCAGCTCCTCCAAACACTTCATCTCAATGACGGAAGAGCCTCTAACCTAAAGCACAGGACAAAATCATCCTTCTCCTTGCAACAAGGTTCTTACAGTAACACATCAGTCCTCGGGAGCTTCTCATGAAGTGATAAATAAGAACCAGCAGATGATCCTCGCAAGAGAGGGCAAGGCTAAACTGAGCGTCCTCGCACACATTTCCTCTTGCTGTCCTTGCAGCACCTGGTCAATCTGGATTTCAGTCTGTTTCCTATCAACAGCCGGAAGAGCTGCTTTCCATTGGATTGAAACCTGAACTTGATTCAAACCATCTCACTCCTCTTTCCTGCCCCTGCAGAGCACGTAATTCCACTTATCATCCTCTCCACCATCACCTCCTGGGATTTCTGCTGTCGGAGACCATTTCCAAACAGACCGGTACCAAACGCTGAGGCACAGCACCTAGGTCACACCTGGTTCTGTCAGTGTTCAGGCTCTTCACAGAAACGCTGCTGCTTTGATTTTCTAGCATGAGTCAAGAGTGTCTGAGGGTGCGATAGAAGAGCAGCAGTTAAGCAACTACAGCTCCCTTGAAGGCTGTAAGTAGTCTGAAAATGGAAACTCATAAACATGTGGTACGGGCCTAATCTGCTCCACGATACCCAGTTCAGTTACAGCCCTACGTATGCTGCAGCTACTACTGGGGACTCTGTAGAATCAGCCCATTTGCTGGTGAGCGCTCTCACCAGCCCAGGTGGGCCATATGATTTCTTTCTGTTGGGAAAGCTGCGATCCCTCAAGTCATTTGAGGGAATGGAAAGCCAGAACGAGTGTCTAATTATGTTTAGTTTAGCCGGAGCATGCAAAATTCTTATCTCATTTACCTACCCACATGCAGTTACTATTCCCGTAAGAGACACTAAAGAGAAATTAGAGCTTTTTGCAAAGACCAGTCTAGAGAGTTTCACTTTACACAAGTGCTTCACAAAACCTCCTTTGTAAGCGCCATGGAAAAGCCCAGGGATTTTTTTCACTCACATCACAGCTCACTGACTGTAAAAGTTTTTGTTTTGCTTTGGGATTTTTTTGCTTTTTTATTTTTAGTCTTTCTAGCCCTGGCTGGTAAGGAGTTCTCACTTTTTATCGCTTTATAAGGGAGAAAAACAGCTCCGTTTATCTTTTGCTTATTTTCTGGAGCCCGCAGGAAGCCCCTGCCATCCTAAAGAAAGTCATACATAATAGAGCAGCTTTAGACCAGTAAGCCAGTCTTTCCCAATTCATCAGTCAAAGTGTTATGCAAGTGGCCCCCTAAATTGATAAATTCCCACAGTGCCTGTTGACCCAGCTGCCAAGTGCTCATGCAGCAGGTGTTGTTTTCATGACCACCCTGACAGTAATACAAACTGTTTAGCAGTTGCATTGACCTCTTAGCTATTAACATCGATACAGGCTTCACTGGGGACTCGTTTTCAAACATGACAGAATTTCTGAAGACTAGAGGTCATGAGCAAGTATACCATATAAGAATAAATTTGATATGCTGCTGAGTTTAAATCTTAAAAGCCGTGAGTTTTTTCCACATTATTCCCGTGTAGTAAATCTGGAGACAAGTAACGAGCCTTTGGCACCTCTCCCAGGACTGAAGGTATACTTGTTAATTTTAGAAGCTGTATCGGAGGAGATGCCTTCTGCGACGCCGCTGAATTCGGTCTGCGACAAGGACTGAAGCAACATTATCTTTTCCTTGACGGTCTCCCCATGAAGGAAAAATACCCCAATAAGCACACGCTTTGGTCACTGCCCTAGTGCTCGGTCCCTGGTGCGCGGTTCCTGGAGGCTTAACTTTCTTTCCATGCATTTGCCCCACGATCGGGATTGTGGTGGCGGTGTCTTGCTCAAAGCCCAACATCCAGGAGTTTTGTCTGGGGTTTCTGGCACTGCAGTGGGAAAGCAGACACTTTTGGTACCGTGTCAGAGGCACGCTGGAGGAATGGATTTGTGTCGAGTACCACTGGATCACTGCTGAGCTGGACACTCCACTGGCGCTGATGGATGGATGTCTGAGTTACGGCAACCAAATCACCGGGAGCCTTCGGTGCGACTGTGATGGGACTTCGGTGTGCCTGAGATGCACTTAGGAATGCCTGAAGCCCTAAGCAATCCCAGGATGGAGTTTAATCTACTGAAGCACGTCACACTGTTACGTCCCTCTACCCTTCCTTACACCAGCTACAGCAGTGCAGCACAGATTACTTCACAGGTCGCACAGCCAGGAATTCCCAGCTCACTGCACACGTCAGCAAAGGGACCCTCTGAGGGCCCCAGCCCCCAGCCCAACTTCTCCTCCGTGTTCCATACATTTAGGGTTGTTATACAGTTTCATGAAAGCATGTTTTAACAAGCAAGATATACTGTACTGCAGTGTATATATGAGGAGCTCTTTAAGATAACTAGAATCGTACAGGCCGTATACAGTCACTATCAGCCGCATTTTTGGCTGGCTGGCTGCACACCGAATGGTGCTTACTGTGAGAGTAATCAACTGCACCCTTCAGAGTTTTACAGATGGTGAGAGACAAGGAAAAAACTTCCCTCCAGCCCACAGAGTGGCTCCATCAATTCCTTCCTTCTTCCACGTCAAGAGATGCGGCAAAGCACGAGTTATGTAAACAAAATCATTGGCCTGTCTAAGTGCTGGAAGGATCGAGCGGTCAGCTCCAAGACTTGTGTTATCTGCGTGAGACTCCGTTCGGCTTCATTCAGCCTGAAAGTGTCCCCCGCTTTGGAGCCTGCAGAACGCAGAGTGTAAGGGCTGTGGGGCAGGGCCTTTCTCTTGGTAGGTGTTGGAACCGTAAGGGCATGCAGGCACTGAGAAAGAAGTTTGGCTTTTCCATCGTACAGCCGCAGAAAACCAGGAATTTCTCAGGCGTGCGGGAAGGATCCTGCTGCAGCTGCATTTGTGTCCTCTTTTCCTGAGGCACTCTGCCAACCAGAGCTCTTTCCATCTCTGTTTCTGCTCCGCCCCACCATTAATAAATATCACCCAAGGTTGATGAGTGCATGCTATTGATTGATGGCAGAGTAAAAGGCCAGGTTATACTCACAAGTACCGAGAGCACTAGAAAACCTTAAATCATGAAGGTAGCCCAGCGAGCTTGGCTGGATTCGGAGCAGTGTGATTTCTGCCTCCATAATGAAATGCAAGTAAAAAACCCCCTCTTTCCAGCCGTAGCAGAGGCAAACGCTGTACATCCAGCAATAAAAGAAATCTGCTCCTCACAGATAAAATTCCTCTGTAACTCACGAGGTCATTCTGTTTTAAGCATAAGCCACTGGAGCTCGTCTCCAAGAAATGTTTCCTGAGCCTTCCTGCTAAACACAGAGCTGCACCTGTGCTGGAGCAAGAGTGAGAGAAGATTCCCATCTAAAGTGACTTGAAAGAAAGGGGCTTCAGCACAGGCAGACAAGTGAAGGGTGTCCTCTCCTATGCAGGGGGCTGTAAAGAGCTCACTTCAAATGCAGGTTATTCTCAGGGGCACGAGACAGACCTTGTCACTTGCAAAGTGAAGGTGTGCCCAGCGAGAACCGCATTGCGTAGACGTGTTTCCAAAGCAGTATTGCCTGCCATCCTGCATAAGAATTAGAGGGGTAGGAACGTTCCTAGGCAGAGGAGAGGTAGCGAGCTCATTTCTACAGGGCTGGGGCTCCCTGCAGGAATATGCATGATGAGTGAAAGGCAGCTGTGGAAATATGTAAACACAGGGTCTGAAAGAGGTTCAAATACGCTGCAGGAAAGGGGTCAAAACCTGCTTCAAAGACCTTACACCCTACAAGACCTTACTGCTGATTCTCAGGAGTGCTTTTGAACCAAGAATGTGGTGCTGTGGTGCTGAAGATGCACCTACATGTCCTTTCTGTCTTTAACATCTTTAGTAGCCAGTTCTTTCATGTGTGGATGGTTAAATAATCACAGGAGCAATTTGGGCTGGGCAGAGAAAGTGCTGTGGTGAAACAAACCAGGGAGCCTGTGCTCTGTTACTGTGCCTCAAAGAAAAATGCATGAAACCCTGTGAGGTACCATGCAGAAGCTGCACGCCAGAACAGGCTGAGGGGAAGGAAGCATAAGCCCAGTCAGCTACTGAGGAGCCGCTAGGACATTAGGTACGAGTCCTAGCTTTTAAAAATGAGTATTTTTACCCTCCACAATGTAATTTTCAATGGTGCCACTGCGCACAGAAAGGTCTTCTAAAATCCTACAAGAACAAGGGCTTCACCGATATCTTAGAACTAGTTAATGTTCTCCTTAGCTCAACTTTAGTTTCCTTAGCTCGGTTTTTTCCACCCGATGCTTCTTCTGGTACTGACCCGGAGCACAAACAAGAATGCTCGCTTTTCTCACTGCTTGTTTTCTGTCAGTTTTCTTTACCTCCATCGTCTCCTTTCTCTCTCATGCTCCAGACTGCCCATTTCTGCAGTACCAGTCTGAACTGTTAATGTCAGACGGGATCAGTGCACGAGTTGCGATTGCAGCTATTTGCCTAAAACTGGGGGTGTAACGGTGATGTCAGTGTAATGAGCAAGGTTTGGGTAGATTCTGTCTCACAGGACTTTGGTTTGGTTGCATTCTAGCTGGGCACTTCAACAAGGTTTCTCTGAGCTCTCCACAAAGCTACTAGCATCTCTGTCCTGGAGATTTGAATCTTAGGAGTGTATGGCAATAACTGAAGTTACTTCCTTGAGAATGAGTGGCTCTGTGTTTGTCACTCACTAACACGATTCTCATTCAATTGCTTGTTTAGCCCCCGTAGACACTGTTTTCCACTCTGTGTTTCTCACTCATTAACACGATTCTCATTCAGTTGCTTAGACACTGTTTTCTGAACTTAATTCCTGTGCAATCAAACCACAGGAGAGATAAAATATGGTGCCCCTGCTGGAACCTGGAACCTTGTGGTGGCCTGGTGAGTCTGTATCTGCTAAAGACAGCACGCAAAGGAAGCAGTCAGTAGGACAGCATGTAGCTGCACTAAAAAACAACCACGATCCAACGATAAGCATCTCAAAAAGCACTGGAAGGTGTACCAACAGCTAGGGTACGCTGAAGGGAAAACTCTTCAGTACTACAGGAGGGAACTAGCACTCCTCCTTTGGTAAGGGAGAGAATTCTGTGCTTTTGCAAATTAAAGTGCTACTGGGCATCAAAGCATTGGTGTTTCTGAGGAAAACCGTGATCCCCTCTGAACACAGATTCAGTCTCCTGCTGACAGTACCAGGGGAGAGAAAACCAATGTTTTTCTCCTTGCCCCAGACCTTTAACTCTCTGTTTGGTTCTTCTATTTCCATGCAGGCCTTTGGTCCCTGAAGAATGCAAAAGAACAGCTCAGTCTGCACAGATCCTGACATCTGAATGCTCCAGGCACTGTCGGAATGGGCACTGCACTCCCACAGGGAAATGCTGCTGTAACCAAGGCTGGGAAGGAGAGTTCTGCAGAACTGGTTTGTATAGATCCATAACAGCAAGCGGCAAAAGCGGTGGCGTGTTAGAATCTGCTTTTCATTGTCTGCTGAGATAAATGTTCGATATGTGACCATGAGTTCTGAGGCATTAAAGACACAGTCATCTCCTGAGCTGTAGGATTGGTTTTCAGATGAGCATAACGTTAGAAGGGGTGAAGGGACTGGGGAGAAAGTCAGATGAGGAGAGACTGAGGGAGCTGGGGCTGTTTATCCTGGAGAAGAAGAGATTCGGGGGGAGCTTCTCCCTCTCCGCAACTACTTGAAGGGAGATTACAGTCAGGTGGGGGTCAAGCTCTTCAGGTAATTAGAACCAGCCTGAAGCTGCCAAGGGAGGTTAGGCTGGCTGTTAGGGAGCCCTTCACAAAAAGGCAATCAGCCCCTGGAGTGGGGTGCTCAGGGCAGTGGTGGAGTCTCCGTGTCTGGAGGTGTTGAAGGACAGCCTGGCTGTGGCCCTGAGGTGATGTTAGGTCCTGGGCTGGGTGAGCTCAGAGGGCTTTGCCAGCCTCACTCCTGTGATTCTGCAGCATCTCATGCAGTGTGAACCGTTGCAGAATGCAGCTAAGAGCATTATTAGGGCAGACAGACAAAAGTATTTTTCCTTCAGTGAGATGGCAGAGTGAAAGGAGATGCCATCACTACATCTCCTGAGCTTGAATGCTCAGCTTCCGTTGCACTTTGCTAATTCCATGCAAGTACTTCAGTGTCGGTACGCTCTTACTTCAGATCCTACAAAAGCCAGTAAGGCTGCAGCTTGTTGCAGAGGGTTCTGTGTGCAGCATATCACAAAGCTGCTAATGATCAGAACATCGCTGGAATGCTTGTGTCGTTAATCACAGCGCTTCTATTAAGTTAATCGCTTGTATTAAGTGACATCCTCTAAGACATGAAAAATCCCTGCCTCCCTCTGCTAGTCTGCAGTAGGAGTCTAAAACTTCCCAAAGTACGGCTTCAGAGCTTGTTGCGGTTGATCTTTTCTGGTTTGTTTCTAATTGATGTGCTTTAGCACTGTAAGTTCAGCGGAGCTCTTGCTGAAGCAATACTGTTTCTCTCTGGTTTGTGATGTTCCCCTTTCTCCACCCACAGCAAAATGTGACCCAGCCTGTCGACATGGAGGTGTCTGTGTGAGGCCTAATAAGTGCTTGTGTAAAAAAGGCTATCTGGGGCCCCAGTGCGAACAAGTGGATAGAAACATCCGAAGAGTGACAAGGGCAGGTATTCTTGATCAGATCCTAGACATGACATCCTATTTGCTGGACCTAACCAGCTATATTGTATAGTTTCTGGGACTGTGTGGAAACTACACTCTCAACGGGCATTTGTTTTGAATCCTGTCCTTTTTAAAAAGACTGTGATCCTGCAACAAATACCGGTGATTTGATTTACTTTATTAATTTAAGCGCAATAGCCACCAATGTGCAGATAAATTCCGCATGCGTGGGTAGGTTTCCGCACTCGTACCGCCTCATGCACGCACAGGGATGCACACACTATCACCAGTATGGCTCTCTACAGCTAGTGGAATTTTTTTATATATTTATTTCTTGACGAGAAATAGTTTACAAAGTAATTCCACTGCAAAGCACGTTTTCGTCAAAGGACTTTTGTGCTGTCTGAACGGATTCTCTGACATCCCAGAAATCTCGTGTCTGTACCTATCTGACGGTGGCGATGAGAGCAGCTTTCAAAGGCTGCTGCGTAAACTGCTGGATTTAATAAAATCCAGGGCTAACGGTTTCTAAGGAGAACTGAACTACATCATGAGACAATACTGCAGAACTCCTTCATGCATTCCTCTCTAGGCAATTCATTGTAAGACTGTAACCTTCACCTTCATCCATGTAACTCTATTACAGAATGTTATGCATTTCCTTATCTAGCATAGATGCAAAAATCTGGTTATCGCAGCTTAATATCAAGATTGTTTCCAGTGTTTAATAATTAAATTATATTCGCATATTTCAAAACCAGTCATCCTAGAAGGTCTGCTTTTTATCATCTATTTTATTTAACGATGGGCACTGGGTTCATGTTACATATTTATATTATTTTATTTTATTTTTATAATATAGACATCACCTAGATGAGACAGCTTTACCATGTCCTGTAAAATACTAAAGTTACATTTTTCACCAACTTAATTGGACAGACGGGGAAAGAGAGAGCAAACGCACTCTTTAATGTGTTGTGGATCTGATCTAGAAAGGTATCCGTATGTCTACTTGTTTTCATTCACGACGGACGAAAAAGCCAGCCGCCGGTCAACTCCAGTAAAGTTCCAGCACATGCTAAGAGAGTTCATTGAGTGATTGTCACTGTAGCAGGACAGGCCAGATCAGACACGGGCAGACTGCTGCTGCTTTCACGCTGCATGGAACGGAACGTCCCTGGACAAGAGCTCCCGTGAGCACGGGTTAGCTGTGTAAGATATCACTTGTACAAATCCTATACTGACTCTCGCCAAATACGATTCTAAATGTAAATGTTCCTTGAAGAGCTAACGTAAACCCGAGTCGCTGTAAATGTATCAATAAATGCGCTGTACATGCTGCAGTCAGGTTCTCTAAAGTAGGAATAGTCTGGTTAGATGTATCTGCGGAGCTGGTGCCCCCTCGTCTCCAGCTCTGGGGAGTTACTGGCAGTTTCTGTGCTCACTACTTGCCGACTATCGGATTTCCTTTGCACTACCTGGCTTTTAAGGGCTCTTGCCTATGAGAAGGAAGCAGAGTAGCCCCAGTCCTGTGATGCTTATAAGCAGCATTCGTGCATCAACGATTTGCAGCAGTGTAGGCAATCAGATGTAAAAGACTTTAGCCACAGTACTCCCCAGCAGCAAAGCTACAGCATGATGACTTTTCCCGAGCAGAAATGTGTCGGTCTCCGTGTAGTAAGCACTGAATCTGAAAGTACAGCATGACTGATACTGGCACTTGTCTTGAGCTTTCCAGCTCAGAGGAACAGAAAACAACACTTGCCTTCCATATATGTTTGCCTGGGTTTCGAGTGACCTCACGCCAAATGGGAATTGGTTGAGAAATCTTGGTTAAGTGCTCGGCGAACAAAGGTCTGCATTAAAAAGTGCATGCATAATTTTGCACAATGTAGATTCAACTGACAGTCCATTGAAAGACGTCTCGGGATTAAATGAGCATGAAGACCAAATTGCCCTCTCACCCCAGAAAAGGGTGGTCCCTTATAGTCACACGAACACTTCATTGGCTAAGCAGTGTGACCAATCTTAAAATGAACCCTGCGGTAGCATCTGTAGGTTAATAGCAGCTCTTTGTCTCCACTGCTTTCTGCCTTTAGTCTTTTCCCTGAATTCCACCACAAAAAGTTCTACAATTAAAAAATGTCCTGACAACCATTTTTGTAAATTGACCTTAGCATCTAATCTTTCCTTATTCAGCGCGGGTGACAAAAACGTGAACTTGTGCTGAAAGAGCCAGCTGTCTAAAGCTGTCAAACAGCACAGTTTTATTGCACCCTTCATAACCCGCGCGGCGAGGCAGTCGCTCCACTGTTTTAGCAACTTTTAAATATCCGACAGAGATAACAGCTTAGCACTTTCTGTAATGAAATACATTGAGCTCCACTGTCAGGCATTGCTTGCAACAAGCAGCTGGGGAGATAGGGTAGTTCTCACTGCTTAGTTCTAGGGGCTTAAAAAACACCACAGATGGTACCTAAATTGAAGAACCCCAGTAATAGCTGTGCCGTAGTCAGGCAGAGAAGGGATAAAGATGATCATAGAGGTTTGACCTTAACAGTAAAGAAAATCAAGGTTATGAGTGAAATCAGCAAATAAAACTCCAGTAAAAGCTAAGAATTCAATCCAGGCCTCACTCAGATCAACAGCAAACACTTCACGGCGGCTGTGCTGCACCCAGAGAATTGTTTTCCACTCTTTTGCACATTTTAGCAATATGTTTCCGTTTATTTTACTTTAACAAAACCCCAAATCTGTTTGAGTCGCTCCACCAAGCCTTTAAAACAAAGACGTAACCTAGGTGCAAATGAGATGGAGAGGGGAGCTAGTCTGTGGGAAGTGTGTTGCTCCAGTTTGAAATCATCCTTTCAGTTTAAAATCATCTCCAAGCAGCCTGGGTCCATAGGGAGTCCCAGTGGAAAAGAAGTATTTTCAGGAAAAAAAAAAAAAAGGAGAAACAAAACGAATCCTAGCTGCTTATTTATCAAAAGAAATTATACTATTAAAAAGAGCGAGCGAACCCCAGGCCCAGCCACCCAAGATGCTAATATAAAAAGGGCAACTGCAGTAATTGCCCTGAGAATTGGCATACAAAAAAAAAAAGGCTCTGTAGAAAGCCCGTTGCCAGTTAGGTCATTCTGCAGCCATTCTCACACAACCTCCGGGAGTGTCCCAGAATAAAACTGAGCTTATAAATGAAACTAGATAAATGAGGCAATTAGATAAGGGCCTCCAGAAAGGACTTTATGTGTGTGTGTTCAAGTTGTCTCTGCCTCTGTGTCTCTCTCTCCTAATCTTTTATTCCATTCACTTCTTCCTTTATTCAGAGGTGCTGCCTCTCCGTTCCCAAAACATTGTATGTTTCAAGCATTCGGTGAGGCTTGCCACTGGTAAAAGAGAACAAACATACCTGCTGCAAGAAACAGAGCCATTCCTGATGCCTGCTAGTTTTTAGCCCTTGTTTTCTTAGCTGGCACACAAAACCTTCACCTTGCTCTTTCTAAATGCCACCGATCAGAAAGAGTACATGTTATTGCGATATAAAGAGAGAAGTCTTTACTCTGTGGGTAAGCAGGGATGCAAGAAGATGTTATGTAAAATCAGCTTGGAATTATTTCACTCCATTTCAGAAAAACAGTCGACTCATTTTTTGAACGCATCCAGTATGAATTGTGAACTAAACCCCTCCTCCCCAAGGAAATAAATTCCTCCGGTTAACAATGAGGAACACAGATGCAGACCCTTTGTACCTTTAAATCTTCACAGGTTATTCTGCTTCATGCGGGCAAAGTGTAAACTGGGTATAAGGAACGGGGTAAATTCTGCATTACCAGCACAACGCCTGCCCTGCTAATTCGACCGTAACTGCGTACGTCCTCTCAGAGCCACGAGTGCCTTTCCATTTACTGGCCTCTCACAGTGTAGTTAGGAATTATACCTCTGAGATCTGTTGAGGTGGTCTTTGCCTCTGGAAAAAGCAGCAGATAGTGGTGAAGTAAATACAATCTCATTTTCCCAGAGTTTTTCCAAAATTCAAGGTTGACCAGTATTTTTTTGTTGTTTTAAAGGAAATGGCTACGAGTATCACCAAAAAGGCCACCGATCCTTCCCATTTATCCCTATCCAAATTGCCAGATACTGAGCGCCAGAAACTGTTGCCACAAAAACGGGGCTAAGTGCTCCTGTAGGTAGCTTCAGGGCAAAGGAACCCTGAATAAAGTTAAGACTGTTCAGCTAAGCTGTTTGTTGTTTGCAGAGGCAGAGCGATCCGGTGAAATAAGCCACGTGTACTTTTACAGATAGAGGTGTGAAACTGCAGAAGCCACCTGAAAGCTTAGTACAGGATTAACTTTAATCTTTGAGGGCCTGACTCAGAGTCCATTGATGTCAACTGAAAATCTCCTATTGACTTCATTAGTTATAGGATTAAGTCCTTAAAAGATACCCACTTAGCTGGCAGAAGATCTTAGCTTCAGATTATCAGGGCACACATGACCTCTCCGTGTCTGTCTGCAGTTATTAGACACCACTGTGTTTTCGGCAGTAAGACTGCAGACTCAGTCCCACCTAAACCCTGCAGAGCATATCCCACTTAAAGACCCATGGAGAATATCCAGCCCTCTTGCTTTTCCCTACAGATATTGCCAGCAGTTCCACAAGGGCTCTGTTAAATTGACCAGACTTCTTTCTAAACGTTGAGCAACTAGCTTCCATCCTTCCTCTTTCACTCGTATGCACTTATCTCAAATATGCAAGCTTACACCACGGAGCAGGGGAGTGATTAAAATACCAAGGCAGTGGCCCCATTTGATGAAGTAGCCATAGCAAAATGGGGCCAACACAGCCTGACAGATGCTCACAAAATTCCACGGAGGAGTTCCCTCAAATGTTTTGGGTCCCGTATTACAGAGGCTGAGCTGAGTAGCAATGGATGGGCATGTTATCAAACCTGCCCTCCCGTGCTGAATAGGAGTGGTGTAATATTGCAGTCAAGACTATATGCCAGTGCAAAAGTGTCTCCCTTAACAAACAGACTAGTAGCAATGAGGATCCTCGGTAGTGAAGTGACAGTGATTACAGGCTGGGACATGAGCAGGCATTCTAGAGCCATAGGCCAGGCAAGGGACAGGCATTTGCCTTAGTGCTTGCTGACTGCAGAGAGTTTATCACGCTGTAAAATGCAGAACATTCACACAATCTCGGCACAGCAATGAATTCTGCACAGACCTACCCTGGGCTGATGGCATACTCAGTATCACTAACGCCTTGTCTGGGAAAAGAGAGACATCACTGGTCTATTGCTCTGTACAAGTGGTTCAAGTAACACATCTGTCTTTCTCCTGCAGCTCACTCTTAAGTTACTAATGATTACTAATTTGCTCTGTAGATTAGTAAAGGGTTATCATGTTGTCCCATAACCCAAAGAGCACTCCCATAGGAACTTTTTTCTCACATCACACTGCACGGTTTGATTTGAAAGCCATGAGGTGCCAGGTTAGAGTACTGAAAACACATAATCCTAAGCGATCGTGCCATGTTAGAGGGATTGAGCGAACATGCTGTCTGTGTTCTGTGCGTGCAGTGGGTACCCTTACCTGCAGTCTACCTTCCCAAACTGTATGGAAGAGTATTGCAAGCATGTGCACAAATGGCAGGCTGTGTTACTGGAGGAGTTTTAGTTCTACAGAGAGAAAAACTCTGTCTAAGTGATCAGCAGGGTCCTGGGTATCGTCTAGGTTCCATCTGAGATGAAAACACATTTAAATTAAAAACTGCTTGAATTCCCAAGGAATTCCAGACAGGAGGCACCTGCTGAAGCAATGAATATATACAGTGGCCATAGTCCCACTCCTCTTGGGTGGGAAGAAGGCAGAGAGAGGTGGCTGTTTTGGAGGAGGTTTTTTTCAATGTAGGACAAGAAGGCGGTTTGCATCTCGGCGCATTAACAACCAACCCCCATTTTCTGAATGTTTCTAGAACATTCCTGCTAGAAGGAGAATGTTCTAGGCAGAGTGATGAAACTAATTCATCTCAAGACACACTGAGGCCAGGAACCATCTGGCACTAGGTCACCAGATGCATGGTGGAGTGATCTCCAGTAATGCCAGAAGCAGTAACCCTGCCCTGTGAATTACCCCAAAATGCTGTTAGCTGTCCCCCACAAAACACACTGCACAGTTAACATCTCCACTTGCCGTTGAAGCAGCTAGACAGCAATGGGAAGCCAGCAGAAAAGGGAAAGGAAATAACCACAGTCTGACAAGGAGAAGGTTAGTGTTGTGCCATTCCTCTGTTCAATTTGTGTATTTCACACGAGCTGTCAGGTACTGGATGCCCATTTGAAATGTGGGGAAGTAGCTTAGGAAATGCCATCCCAGCTGTGCTTAAGGATCTCCTATGAACTGCATTACAGTGCTAAGGATGCATAGAGCACTGGAGCACACACGAGTCCCACTCCAGCCACGTGTTTAATGTTATTGACATAGTGAAGTGCTTTCCTGGTTTGAGACCTTACAAGCCTTTGCAAGTCTACCTTGCTGTATGTGTTTGTGTAGGGAGAGAGCACGGCTGAGGTTCACAGCAAGAGAATTCCATAAGCATCTGACAGACACAACTCTGTCGAACTCAAAGTAACTGCATCTTTGCGCCTCCACTTTCCACCTGAAAAGCAGTGAACAACCAACCCTTGTAAAGCGCTTTGAGCTCTCGGAATGAAAAGTGCTATAAAGAGTCCAAATGATTATTATATTATTGAACACCATGTATGTATGCACACTATTATGTAATATATAATATATGTATAATGCATATAAATTCTAACAAATGTATTTGTGTAATATCTGAGCAATGGACAGTTGTGTCTGGAAGTGATAAATGCATAGAGTTGGATTTATTGTTCATCTGTGGATTTAATGTTTTTTTAGACAAAAGGATGTTTAAGTGTATAATTGCTTTTCTTAATTTAATATATTTATGTAAATGCATGCCTGAAGTTCTGAATAGATAGTTATTCTGTGTCCCTCAAGCTAATAAAATATATTAAACTTAACCTCACTCGGTACGGCACACCCGCTGCTTTAGATGTGTGTGTTGGTGTTCACGTGTTTGTTAGGACTAATGCAGAATCCTAAATCAATGAAGATTTCACTTGCACCGGCGCTTTGATCTCTGCGGGAAAAGCGAAACGCCAGCTTTTTATATATTCTTTGGAATGTACCCTAGTTTTATTTATATAAATTCTGAGATGCTTTCATAAAACATGACTGAACACTGCTATTATTTTTGGAATGGGGTTTCTGCTTCTGGATAAAAGGGGGTGAAAATTAAGAGGTACATACTGAAACGATAGCTGTTTCATGGCAAGTGCTTCCTGACTGCACACACAGCGTGGGTTTCACACGCAGGCTCTCCAAGGATAGGTACCCTACAGAATTACTTCGGCAGGGTTGGGGGTCATTGCTCTGTTAATTTCATATCTTCAGAGGAGCAACCAACGCATGTGACAGTCAGATTTACCATTTTAATAAGGGCCATGAAAACGGATGCAGGGTGGAATTCTTTCCATTTCTTCCCAACCGAAGCAGCAGGTTCTGTTCCATTGAAATCAACACCTAGGCATGTATGAGGGAGCCCGGCCAAGCCAGTAGATCAAACCACTATAGTTTTGGGTACACAAGAACTTTTAATCATGACACGTGAATGCAAGCTACACTCGCCCCTTACTCCTGCGAGAGTAAAATCCAGTTTGAACAGCCAGGGGCTCCTTCCACACTGACTGTACCTGAGTGGCTGTGAAATGCTGCTGAATTTGTCCTATACATTGCACTTCCCTAACATGTTCGGCCCGTCCTGTGTCGATCTGTGATGCGTTACAAACACTACGCTATCGATGCGAGCTCTACATTTAAGACCCGAGCCAAAATAGTCTTAAAATCTTCATGAATTTGTGTTTCCATTTTTCAGCTAGTTATACCATTAGTGATGTGGGCTGGGGGCCAGAGGGAGAACTGGGATCCAAGGAAAATTTGAACCTCACCCAAATCTGAGAATACTTGAAAACTGTACTTTACTTCATTTTTTTAAACGAATAAATGTAGCGGCAATGTTCTTCTTAAAATTGCCTTCGCTTGAAGAAGAGCTCAGGACAAGAAAGCAGCTGAAAGCAAATCAAAAAGGAATGAAGAAACCAATCAGGATCATTCCGATTTGTTAGCAGGACCTGCATACTCACGTAGAAAGTGCAGGAATGCTGTGAGGTCCAGTACACAACTGCAGAAAACAGAGTGCAGCAAGCAGTGCTGGTGACATCATGAGGCCCTGAGTTTGTCCTTGTAATTTACTAAGACATTACGAAAACCCACTGACACATTTATAAGCCCTGGAATTAACAGCTACCTTTCATTTCTTTTACAACACAGAAGACGTGAATTTGACTGAAGGAACTGCATGCACTCAGCTGTGTACAGCGAGGCTGTGATGCCGTCTGGAGAGGCTGACGGCGTCCTGGAGGGACTGAATTACGCTCGGTCTTCAGATGAATCAAAGGAGGGATCCCTGGCCTCTGGAAGGAGGCCTGTGGGGTTTGTCAAAGTCATCAGAGCTCTCAAAAGGAATTCAAAGCCTAAGTACAGAATTGTGGAGCATTTAATTTTAGTGATAGAGTTACTAACTATCTTGGGTTCAGTAGTTAATCGCTACTCTCGAAACATGTCCTTTGAATAAGCTCTGTCCTTCTATTTCCTGCTCCTTCCTTCCATGTACAGATTGGTTCTTTAAGCCTTTTGTTCTCTGTTTTCTGAGAGAGATGCTGCTTCTCCATCCTACTGCACTGAAGTTAATAGGCATTCACAAGGCTTTTCAAGGTTGATTGCGGCACAAGTGCTTTTTTCCCTCTATTTTGCTTTAACAAAACCACCAAGGAAGGGATCAGCCCCTGGTTTAGCTCTAAATTACAAATGCCCCACAAGGACGGAGGGCAGGCTCTTTAGAAGGCCAAGGAAACATTCAGGTCTCTGCGGTGGCAGTTACTTTGGGGGAAGGGTTGCTCTGAGCCATGTTGATGACCTGTCTACGGATGACATCCATCTCGGGCAGCACTGGGCAAAGTGGGACATAGCTTTGCCTTTGGAAAACCTCACTAACAGTGGCTTTCTTGTTGGCTTAGTTTGGAGTGGCTTCGGGGTGGGGGGGTTAGGGGTTTTTCGAGTTGGTTTTATTTTGTTGTTGTTAAAGCTAGGTCTGCTCCTGGATTTTGCCTGAATTCCTAGGTTTTGGGTTGAGGCAGCTGAATGGATGGATGGCTCTTACACTGGTCATCCAGCACTCAGGCTATTGCCTCTGTCACAGCCTTCAACGGTGGCTTATCTTACCGTAGTACACTGTAATCAGGGTGGCACTAAGTGGCTGCTTCTCCTTCGCACCCATTTTGCAGCACTTCAAATAAATTACACACAGAAGTGTTCGTTGTATTGTCCCCCAGTACAACCAGTGGCACCACACAGCCACAGCACACAGAACTGTACACATTTCGCCTTTCACTGAGAACGTCTGATTTCTCCAAGCCATACTGAGGGCGGGAGGGACTGCGGGAGCTGCGTGCCAGGCCTCACTAGATCCTGAGTCCTAAGGCGTGTTCTCCACGCCGTAGGAGAAAACCTAATGTGCTGATCCAGATGTGAGCTATTTCTACTGCAGGGAAGGGGCACACACGTGTGAATCCCAGGGCTGTGTTTGGTTCGGACGATTTATAAAGAGGAGATACAAACCCTCATGCAGTGGAGTGAGTGCTTTCCTGGCCAGATGAACAGAGCAGGTGCAGACCTAGCTTTCGGGTCTTTAAACTACATCAGCCCAAATAAATTGCAGCAATGGAGTGTGTTTAGCAATTGCAAGCAAACATTAGAAAAGCAAGGCCCACGGTGGCGATAAAGTGCTTATGAGAAAGGTGGACGCAACATCTGTCCTGGCACAGAACGCCTGCTCTAAAGTAATGGCTTCAAAATCCCTCCTATAAAGTGTAAGACTGTTAGTACAGCTGCAGCTCTTAATAGCTATCGAATTTCTTGATCAGGGGGGCAGATCCCGAGCAAGGGAAATGGACAAGTGAAACTATAAACTGCTATTTTACACCTATGAATGTAATATCAAATAAATGTGGTCAATCCCATTTTGTTTTCTTAAGACATTTATCCCCAGAGAGCCTCCTGCTAGATCGTGCCTCGCAAGCCATCAGAAGGCACTTATGTCAGCCTAACCCTGAGCTTTCCAAGCTGTTTGACTGTGCTGTCTGCATAGAGCTGGTGCTCAGTGCCTCTGTACCAGAGGCCTGCTGCGACACACACACTTAATAATACCTCATGCATCATTTGTGAACTTACTCAGAGCTACGCGGTTCTAGATCAATGCAAATGCATAATGAAAAGTACACGACAGATACATTTATGCAAGAGAGAAATGACAGTGAAGTGACACAGAGACTCGAGTATAGGCAACGGGGTGCAACCAGTACACTCCTTATCACGTTAGCTTACTAGAACTACCCCAAAAAATAGTGATGTGAGACACCTTCTGGGTTTTCTTACTTCAACACCGCGGTAGTCAGATGAATTTGTTTCTAGGAGGTCCCCTGTGTTTTTCCGGCCCAGCCATTTCCGTCGCAGTTGGAATGGCAGCTCCTTGTTTCTGACAGACTGTCAGTGTGCAGACAAACTGGCACTGTCACATTTTCTGAACTTACTATTATCTATTCTCTGGCAATAAAATAGCAGTGAATAGTGAGTAGCAGTGAGTGCTGAGGTGGATTGGCCTGGTATGGAATTCACCCAGATCACCCTGGATGCTCTTAATACCTTGTGTTCAATGTCTGTCGCACACGCTTTGGACTGGGGCTCTTTGTTTTCTTTAGGAGTGGTTTTCTTCCCCAAGAAGACAGCAGGTTTCAAACCATGTGCTGTTGGTGTCTGTCCAAAGAGTGTCCCAGGCGTGTGAACCCTCTGCATTGCAAACAACCGCTCTGCCTACCCAGTTTCCATTGCTACTTGGTTTTCCTGGCATCTGAACTCTCTGCGTACCTTTTAATCTGGCAAGAAGCTTTTCTGGCTGGCATACATCCTCACAAGTACCTGTTCAGTGCAGGGAAAGATACTTATCTCCCCCTAAAAGCAATCCAGGGTAAAACAGACAACTGCCAAAGCTTGCTGGAGACCTTGGAGACTCCTGAAAAGTTCGTCATAGTCAGCAGCTCAATTAACTTCATGGGTGGCGGTGCCAGTTTAATGATAAGAACACTGCTACAATTCAGAAAGAGGAGGATCCAATTCTTCTGGTTACTTCCCAAGAAACTGCTTTGACTGCAGCCCTTCTGGCTGGATCCAAGCTACAGTGCAGCCAGAAACGATAAAAATCAGTGGGTCCAAAGAAGAGAGAGAAGAATGGAGTCAGAATCACCTGGCCTGGAAAATCTATCTGAAAGCGGAAAAGCCCTCTGCACTCGTTCTGCCCAAGAGTTTAGTTAGACACACTCCAGGAAGCAGGAGTTCTTCCTCCTAGGCGAGGCACACCCCTTTCTCTGCCTCTGTGCTCTGCTTTTACAGCACCCCGCTCTGAGAGTGACTCCAGTGCACTTCTTCACTTACCCCCCTCTGGCAGAGCAGCTCTGAAAGCTCCAAGGAGTTTTGTAAAATATTCTAGGGGCATGGTTTTGTGGTTATTACTGCTCTACCCCTGATAAAAGCCCCAGTTCATGCCACAAGCAAAGCTTTACAAGGAAGAGAAGACTAAATGAAGAAGCAAAACGCTACCACGCTGATTGCTAGGAAAACAGCACCAACACACAAATTACCACCACAAAATCCACATGCCAAGAAAGGTCACAGAATTCACTCAGTCCTGCTGATGCCCACAGGAGCCCTGCCTGGGACCCAGTGGTGGGGGTCCACAGAGTGATAAATGCGGTCATAAACGCACGAGGCTTGGCCTTCTTTTGGTTGATACCCAGAAAACCCCGTGGCACCAGCTCTGCATGCGTAACGCAAACATGTGTTACAGTAGATGCCAGTGATGCCTCACTTCAGTACAGACGGACCGACATGCTAAGCCTAAGAATGCATCTGCACAGGGAGTCACAGCTGTCAAAACTTCTTCAGATAAAGCAGGATGGAAAGATCAGACAGGGGTTTTCCAACCTGAAAAAATCCCAGGACACGCTGCAGAAGCTGCTGCTACAAGATCCCACTGTTCAGATCAAGTGGCCATTGCATCACAAGTAGGAAACGGAAGACCATGTCCCCGGTGCGGGGAAGGGGGATGGGGGTGGGTCGCATCATAAAAAAGTAAGGATCCGTTTGCTTCCATCAAGGAATGATCATCAGGATTGCCAAGCCCGGCCTTTATTTCCCCATCCTGCAAATGGCCCTCCATGCCAGCTCGGGAAGTACAGGAAGTTGGAGCAAACATCTAGCATCTGCTTATGGATTTCAAGGTTTCACACGGATGTTCTCTTCAGATGCATGTTTGGAATACTGGAAGCTTCTTTTCACTCATGGTCTCCTAGTGCAATGGGATGCTCTCTCCCAAGCCCAGAATGGAGGACATACCGATACGAGCTACGCAGCATCGAATGCATTTGCATTGTTTTAGCCACGCTGGTCACTCGCAGCAATTTTTGATCCTCTCTCTTGGTCAGTCTGTGCCCAGACACCTCAGCAGCCCAGACATGTGTGTGGAGAGATAAGCTAAAAACCGGAGAACGTCAGGAGTGCTGAAGCACATGCCTTCACCTCTCTCCCCTTTAAAAGTGTCAAATGCTTCCTGACACGCTCAGCTCCGTGGAAATGGAACATACTTTCTCATTACGTTAATTAATGTGTCTGCTTGGGTGGTATCATTCAGTATAAATTTCCTTTAGTATTCTGTCATACCTAAAAAGGATCTTATTTTTGTGAAGTCTTTAAATTTTTATGACTTCTACTCTGTTTAGTCTGTGTGTAATCCTTCTTTTGAAACCTAATGTCCTAGAAAATCTCCAGGTTTCTCTCAAAACTGGCACGCTCTCCACTTTACAGTCATTTCTTTTCCTTGTCTTCTCAGAACTCCGTGCGAGTCCTTAAGGTGTAGTTCTCAGGGAATTTATGATTACATCGCCCATGTACACTAAAGCTGTGATGTATTCACGCTGACAAGCTGCCCTTCATTAAGCTCTGAAATACGGCCAGGTGTGATGTCATGAAGAGAGGCTTCCAATGCAGCTCCTAGCCCAGCTCCACGGTGGCTTCCTTTACCTCATCTGGGAGCAGGGCTGCCTGGGTGGGGACTCTCACTGGCAGCATCATTCCAGAAGAATGCGCTTTGGGGAAAATGAGACAGGGTAATCCCCTGCCATGCCAACGCTTCGCAAACCGCGCAGCTTCTGCCTTCCTTTCAGTTCCAGGCTAGAACGCTAACTTGGTCACGCTGTCGTGAACCACAGCTTCCCAAGGAAATAGCTCGACGGGCTGGAGGTACATCTTCACGGAGGAAAACATGGAGCGTTTCAAGTGCCCGAGTCTCAAGTAGTGGACAAAGTAATGGCAGGCTGGGAACACCGAGCAGCAAGTGCTGCAGATGACACAGGCATTCTATCTTCATCAAAACAAGGCTTCAATTCACTTGTGATGGGTTTAGTTCTGTTTTGGGGTTTTTTAACAACTACTTGTGCTGTTTCAACACACAAAAAGGCAAAATCAAAAGGAACCAAACATAAGGAAAAGCTCGACATTTCCACATCGTTAGTTCAAACCTCAAAATAAGCAGATAACTGTTATTGCCTAATTTCACCTCATTAACAGTGTCTGTGAAACACGGGCTGAACAAAAGTCACTTTGAAACTCATCTCTGTCTCTACCAGAAGAGACTCTGTGAATGAAACACACAGCACTCCACTGAAAAAAGCCCATGTGTTTTTCCAAATATGGAAATAAAATGTGAAAATCATGTTTTATAGACTTGATGATCTGGCGTTCCGTATCCATGCAGCATCGAAGTCCTCATGCAAAGCAGGGTTATGGCCACTCAACAGCTTTGCTCTCTGCAAATGGCCAGGCTGGCTATTGCCACAGCCCAGAAGTGGCTGATTTTCACACATTACCTGACTTGATCAATTTTTTCCATTTCATTAGGTTTTATTTGATAGACTGTGGGGCTTTTTAAAGCTAATATGAGTCTGTAATCCCTCAAATATTAACTTGATTCCCAATAAAATGATAACAGGAGTCTATGGAGTTCATGTTAACTGCGGACAAGGGGATTTTTAATCGTTCATCGATGCTCATATCTATTAGAAGGGATTTAGTACAGTTCCATTTACTTTAAACCGACATCACCAAAGGATACTGCGGAATTTGAGAGCCTAGACACCACTGTTTAAAGTCTTTTTACTATTTTTCAAACATGAAGATTTCTTTGGGTCTGGAGAGGTTAATCAGATACAAGTGTACATGTGAGAAATAAAGCCAATGGCTTTCTGAGCCAGGCTTCACACGCCAAAGCCCATTTAATCTGCCTCTTATACCCTTGCACTGTGTAAGTATTGCATGTAGTTTATGTTTTAACCCAAATATTCACACTCATTGCTTGTGTCTTTGCAACACCTTCCACCCAAATTTCAGATAGCTTTGAAAGGGGTAATCCCTTCTCTGAACAAGGAATAAATCCCTCACGAATTGCAGAGGAAGGAAACAAAGGGAAAGCTGGCACAACGCGTTGGAAGCTGATTTACAGTGCTGACGATCTGAACCTCTGAAAACACACTAGTTCTGTTCCTGGAGGATATGGATATCGATACTGAGCAACAACCTCTCCGTTCGCAGTATCTACAAGGCGATCCTCAGTCCCAAGTAGTTCTGTTCAGATTAATGTGCAACAGCTTTACAGGTAAGAAATTTGAGAAATAATGATAATAAAAATTCATGGTCTCTAAAATTTGAAATGATATGTGATGAGATTAAAAAGTAATTCCTCTGCAACTCACGAGAATCACTGAACGAGCTAAAGCTAAACAAGTGCAAGAGGATTACGTGGTGGACTTGGGAGTGGTATGACAGTAGAACAAGATGATCCTAGGGTCTTTCTCAACCTGAATTTCAAAATCCCCAGGTGTTGTATATCTTTATCACACACTGCATAAGCTGTTTGCTTCTAACAAACCTCAGATGATGGGAAGCTAGAGCATCGTTAACAGTCTTTGGAGCCTCAGAAAACTGTAAAGAAAAAGGGGTTTGCATTAAAGATCAGATATCAAGATATCTGACGTTTCCATGTGGATAGTGCAAGCATGCAAACCCATATCCTGAAATACCCTGTCTGCCCGGTTGTGGAACCCCTCCAGGGATGGTGCCTCCATCCCTTCCCTGGGCAGCCTGTTCCAAGGTCTCCCCACTCTTTCCAGGAGGAAGTTTTTCCCTAAAATCCAATCTGCCATCACCTGGCACAGCCTGACCCCAGTTGCTCTGGTCCTATCGCCAGTCCCTAAGAAGAAGAGGCCAGAGAAATGCAGCAGTGAAGTAGCAAGGCCCATAAGCTGGAGCAGAACCTGGCCTCCAGGAAGCCTGCATGAAGCCAGCTGGACACTAGTCCAGCACATCACTGGTACAATCGTGTCTCTGCAGAAGACACAGTGATGTGTGTGTGGGGAGGGGCATTCTCCCGTGCATCTGTAGAGTTACCTAACTACAGACGTTTGCGTTGACAGTCAGAGATTTATGGTGCTGCACAGGTTTCTAACACAGAGCCAAGACAGGCCCCATCAGTGCTCTGTTAAATCTTCATGTTTATGCTTCGTGGTTCGTCCAGAGCACAGACTAGGTCTGATGGCAACATGGAAAGCCAGGCATTTGAGAAGAAAACGTCCATGTGAATGATCACAGGGGTGGGCATTCAGCATCTGCTGATGAAGCTAACATAAATTAGATGTTTATCACCATGCCATCCAGTCTGTGGTAGAGCAACACAGCAGCTCCAACCTTACCCAACAGAGGCAAAATCCCTTTGCTTCAAATGGTGATCTCCTCTTACAAGAACACTCTGGTTTGATAAATACGTGCAGAACAGTACGCACAGTAGTTTGGAACCCCATGCGTCTCAGTTTTTCTCCCACAAGAAGTGACACGTTCCTGAGGTTTGTGAGAACTGGAAAGAATGTGCAGTGTGAAGTGGAAGGCCAATTGTAGTGAGGAAGAACTGATTCAATCATCACATCTCACACAGTTTCCCCATACACACTACTGCCCTGAGCTGTCCAAGAGTGTCAGTCCCACAGTCAGGCTGTGCTTTGAGACGCTAGCGTGTACAGTGCAGTAAACGTGGACCAGAGCATCCATGATAATTAATGAGGGATGAGCAAAGCAACTGGTAACAGTTAAAGCAAGTGCTCGAGGACTGCTCTGAATGGGCTCTGCATTCTTTTGCAATGAACAGGGAAAGCTGTGATTGGCTCCATATGACTGGCAAAGGTGATGACAGCATGAATTATGAGCAACCTGCCAAAGAGAGGATTTATCTAGAGAGATATTCTGTGCGCACAAGCGGAGATGCTCCTCCAGAGGCACATCAAGACAGTAGTTCAATACAGAGTTCAGAGAGGTGATTATAAAATCACCATGACGCTCCTGTAGGGAAAGACCTCTCACAGCCACAAGGCAAGCCGAGAGCACAAGTGTGAAGGAAGTAATGTTTACTCACTTCCCACTTTTGAAGACAAACCTCAGACCCTGCAACCAGTGCACCAGGCCACACCAATTACACAGGTAGTGTAACTTCAAGAAAGCTGGAGAACATTCTGAGTCAAAAAGACCAATCCTGCTTGCGCCCTGCTGCGTGCCACATTACCACAGAGCTCTCCTCTTGGCCACTTCTCTTTCCCAATCTATTGTCGTCTGGACTCTCTCTTAGTGGTTGCACTTCTGGTTGTTTCCTCTTTCAAGTCAGTTTCCAGATGTTGCTGCTTACCCATTTTTTCCCTTGCCACACTGCATCCATTGCCTGAACTGCTACACCATTCCCTTCTGCATCCCCCCCACCCTACTCAGCCCACAGTCTACGTGAGGATTTTGAAACCTGCTGTAAATTACGTTCACTGGCAGCTCTTTCCTGCAGCTGTGTGTGTTTCTGAGGACCACATACAGGGCTTGGGGGTGTCTTTTTTACCTTCCTTGGACAACTTTTATACTGAACCAAATTGCATCTGGTTCCAACACCAGCTGATGATCCCTCTCGGTGGCCCTAGCAAAGCTGGGTTTAGTGTGATTTCATACAGTATTCAAGGCAGGAGAGATCCACTGCAAACTTGAAAGGAAAACTGGTTTGTGCATAACACACTTGAATACTTTATGCAATCACAGGTAGCTTACCAATTATTTCCTTCTTGCTAGATGCAAGAATACACTGAGGAATCAAGAGCTTTAAAACTGTGAGTCATGAGGCTGTCTGGAAAAAGGTGAGGCTGCACCAGCATGGGCAAACAGTTTTATTAGCCCTGCAGGAAAGTCTCTCTTTTTATTTAGAATCGGCTGCACCTACAGAGTTCAGAAAATAGTTGTTTAGAAAATAATTTAGGTTACCCTACAATTACCGCATTACTTTGCACAGCTCCCGTTTTAATGTGGCTCAGAAATGAAAAACAAAATCCTGAAAATATTCAAAGAAAATAAAGTAGAACCTAGAAGTCAGAGTGCAGCAGTGCAGCCAGCCAAAATGAAGTCCTTCATCTGCTCAGCGCCTCTGAGCTCTAACAAAATCATTCACGAAGGGTGAACATTTTACCTTTTCTCTACAAAATCAGTAAGGAAGTAATTGGGAAGAGAAAATTAGAGGGCAGCATTTTAAATCTAGATACTAAAGCAAGATTTTTGAGTTAAAACCAGGAAAAATAACCCTAGCTTTGTTGGACAATAACAAATCAGAAGACCGCTGTTTACATGTACGTACACATACCTGAACCAGGCAGCTCAAAACCCCTGTGTCAGAGTGTCTATGACCAGCAAACTAAGTCTGACTGTAGAGGGTTCATCTACTCTGACCTCTAATTCATTTTCTTCAGTCATGCTGGCCAGTCTAAAATCCAGGTTGCGAGTCCGAGAGACTAGGGACACTAGGATTGGCTCTACCTGCTCTTTATACCCCACACATATTCCAGCAATATCTCCCCAGGGTGTAAATAGCTGCAGACTCCTCTGCTTTACCCCCAAATCTGAAACAGCTGAATGCAAGGGAAAAAAGTTATGGAGAAGCTAAGGGTCACACAGATAGAAGCAGAGAACAAACCCTGTGACAGACATATCTGAGATCCCAGTTCCAAGGACTTGACTCAGTGGTGGGTGAAGCACATGAAGCCTTGCTTGTTGCAAGATCTTTGCCCCCTGTCCCTCTGTCCCTGCTTGCCCTGCCCACCGCAGTGCTCTGGGTCTCTCCTACACCTTTTCTCCTCTTTCACTCACCACTTTCCCTCTTCTGATCTCTTCCCCGTCGTTCTTATTCTCCTAAACACTGCGGAACACAAAGCATTTTTAAATTTTTAACTCCAATCCCTCTCCCCCAGGTAACCGGAGACGGTTCCCACCTCCCATGCCAAACAGCATTTGTAGCAGGTTGGACAGCAGAGCGTGCCGTGGCTGGCATGGAGGTTCAGCTGTGCTGCCTGGCCAGTCCGTACGTGTTTGCCAGCTGATCAACCACTGGAACAGAAAATACGGATGACTGTTGAGCCCGAAGAAAGGCTTTTCCTTCAGCAAAACCTCTATCTGTGCTCTCTATCCAGATGCCAGTTTCCACCAAAACTGTGGGAGCTGCAGCCTTCAAACCTCTGTCCTTCTGCCAAATGGATTTCACATCAGAGCTTTAAAAAACAGCACATTTGTGAAATTGCACGAGTGGTGCAAACTGTAGCGGGGACACGTGCACAGAAAAATACACTGCACCTACAGCCCGCCTGCCTTTCACATCTGCTGCTCTCTGCATTCGGAGGCAAGCAGGCCTACAAGTACCTTCCTTTTCATGTCCAGTAGAACAATTGATACCACTTACTTCAATCCTTACAGCCCTTTGTGCTGTGAGACTCTGCTGGCAACCTTTTCCCAGCTCTTGAGTGACAAACAGGGAGCTTTGGTTGCATTCAGGGCTCAGTTATCATCAAATCAGCTCATACCAACGATAAACATTTCTATTTTTTAAAAGAACTTGCACTATCGATCAGGCTGTGTGGTTCAAATCAGCCCTGGAATTTGGAGAAACAAATAAGTGTTTCACATAGCCAGCTGCACTTCAAAAGTCATTTTGCAACACAGAACTTTTCTGGCCAGACCTGCCTTTCAGACAGTTATAGATCCCAGCGGAGGCATGGGAAGAGCAGAGTTCAAATTCAGTTTACTATGGCAGTCCTCCCAGCTCTGAATCCTAGCCATGTGACTGGCAATGCTTACTGTCACCACAGGGGAGTCTTAAAAGGGAGAAGTGGTAGTTCGGACAGTCAAAGCAAAAGCAAACACGAGCATACATTGCTCAGGGAGGAACACCACGCTTCTCAATAGAATTTCAAGCCATTTCTTATCATTGTGCAGGTATCTCATCCCTGCTTGGTGACAGCAGGCATAGAACAGATATGATGACATAGGAAAGAGCACTGTCACTTCTCTGCCTCACTGAGCATCCCATGAAGCAGCTAGATATGCCATGAGGAAAAGGCAAGAGATGCTACAACTCCAGCTGTATTAGCAAGTACAGTGGTACAAGATCAGTGGGACTAGTGAAGTAACTGACACTGAAGTAGCTCTTGCAGTTACTGTACTGACAGCATCAAGGACCTGACAGCCCTGTAGGTAGAAGAAACTCCTGACAGACCTTCTTGTAAAAAAGCATCACCAACTCCGTAGAGGCAGTGACAGCTATGAGAGCATAGGTCTGGTATTTGAAGGTATTTTCATTAGCAAGAGAAAAAGAAGCATTAAACCGAACAGAATGTTTCAAGGGTTTCAGAGCACACAAGTATTTTTCATACTCAGGCCACTCTTCACCTCCAGCCAGGCCATTGATAGCTGGTGTGAGAGTGACTCCCAAAGAGCGGGTTGGTGTTTCACCAGTAACTAGCAGATAACCGACCACAGCAATCAAAGCACTGCTTTAGTTGCCAGTATTTGTGAAGGAGCCAGTCAAGGGTTTAAAGGCTGCATGGGCATCATTCCCCCCAGGACTGTATTTCTTCAAATTACTTTCATAATGTGTTTGAAATCTGCACTGCTGACGGCACTACAGTTTGAGACTACTTCCACTTGTTTCAACAAGCTAACTTGAGGATGAGAAAGTTCTGCTGGGCTATCAGTGAGCATGATGTTTGGTTAATTATGTTGCCCAAAAGCAGAGTGGTTAACCCAGCCAAGTGCCAAACACAGAGAACATGGTACACATCCTGCTGCTTGTATTGAACCACCAGATTCCAGGGCTGTCATCCTGCTGCATGTAGAGCCTAAATCCATGTGCAGAACGATGGAGAAGCTGGACCATACAAAGTATGTGCACAGAATAAACTGAGCTTCAGCAGGACACACTTGTAACTGCTGAGTTAAATCTGCAGCCATTTCTTAGAACAACTGAAGACACGTGTTTCTCACACATAATTCTACATCAATTCATGACTAGGCTTTTGCTCCCTATGCACTACTGCCACTCATTTCTACAACCATTGCAAAACTTCCTTCCCAAGAGTAACACGGTGCATCGCTTTGTCTCTCTAGTTCCAGAAAGGTCATGACAAACCTTGCAAAATGGGCCAGGAGCACAAAGTCTATGAGGAGAGACTGAGGGAGAAAAGTAGACTGAGGGGGCACCTTATTACTCTCTACAACTTCCTGGAGTGAGGAGGGGAACAGTGTCTTCTCCCTGGTGGAAAGCGACAGGACTAGTGAAAATGGATGCAGGCTGCACCAGGAGAAGTTTAGGCTGGATGTTAGGAAGAATTTCTTCACTTAAAGGGTTGCTGGGCATCAGAACGGGCTGCCCAGGGCAGTGGTGAAGTTACTATTCCTGACTGTATTCAAACAACATGAGGACCTGCTGCTGAGGGTTTAGGTTGGAAGGTGGAAGGCTGGACTTGGTCATCTTAAAGATCTCTTCTAACAAAAGAGATTGTGTGGTTCTGTTAAACCCAGCAAAAGTATTACAGACATTTAAAATGGTGTCTCTGCATGGTTTTCACCTAAATGTGATGTTCAGCATTCCAAAACTGGAAAAGTTAGAAGGCAGTAGGTTCAGAAGCAAGGCTTCTCCAAGCGCTTCCCAGCCAGCTGGGATCCAGACAGAGAGATTGCTGTCTTCATTTCAGCGATCCATCCTGGAACAGCACTAGAAAGGCTATCCAGATGAGAAGGGACCAGACGGCAGTCGTCACGAAGAACAGGACTCTTAATCCACTGCAGGTAGTCACCTCCCAGTGAGACAGCAAAATAAAGCACTGTGTTTAACAATTGGTAAGTACTCTGTTGAGGAAACTGCAGTGCAATTGTTCTATTCCTCCATTGTTTGTTAAGGTATTTTCTGAACAGAAAACATCACTGATGGAGAAACAGAACCCCTCATCCAAAAGACATGAAAAGAAGCATGGCTCTTTCTCCACGTGTTTTAAATTCCATTTCCAGTGGGCAGACCAGCTTACACCTAGCTTAATCTTTTAATAACCCTAACTTGGAATCAGCTCTTCACAGCTCAATGGCAACAGTCGACCTGAGCCTCCATAGGAGCAAAGGGGCTCACCGAGGTGTTTGTAAAGGAAGGAAAAGCAACCTTGTTAAAAAGAGCTGAAAGGAGGAGAACTAACTTTGATTCATTCCCCTGGTTGCACCACAGCCAAAGGGACTTCTGTCCTCATGGGGAGAGTGGCAAGACACCAGCTTTATAAAAGCCCAGAGGGCTAGCAACCAAAAGCGATGGCTTGGATCCACCAGTACATTTCCTTCAATATGTGCTCAGAATGCTTTGCTTTAATTTGCTAGCTGTTCTGCAAAGATCTCCTGATAATACAGAATGTTTCCACAATAAATGTTGGCCAGAGCAAGTTTACTCTAGAGTTTTACTCTATCATTGAGCGTTTACAAAATAAAATAAATTTTAATAAGTAAGGTTGGCCAAATTCAAACCACAAATCAGAAAACCACCAAGTAGGACCATCCTCCCTGCCAAAGCTTAATGTGACCTAATGGGAGAGTTGTAAGAGGTTAGAGTTGGTTTTTATGCAGCTTCGTGTAATATTTGGCAAAGCGAAGGGGCTGGGCCAGGACTCCTAATCCTTAAACAAACATTTGATGTAATTTTTTTAACTTTTTCATCATAATAATACTCTGCATTCTGCCCTCCTATGACCTCAGTCCCTTTTCCCCAGAGCGGGTCGGATTTAGAACCTCCTTCTTCACTTACGAGTGCCATTTGAATCAGCCCCTTCCAGATGTGCTTCACCTCCACCCACAACAGGCCCTGCAGGTCCAGCAAAGTGCAGAGAGGAAAAGGACCACAGGGAGAAGGAGCTGTGCCCTGGCAGCACATCAGTTGGCTTGCAGCTTCTCACTGAGTTTATTATTCATAGCTCTGGTGGGAGGGCAGGGGGCAGGGTGACTCACACAACATCTTGTCTAAATTGAAAACCAATACCAATCCACACCCCTGCAGCCGAGAAGCTGAGCTGCGGTGGGTCACTGTGGTCAGTTTTGCTTCCAGTGGATGTCTGGGCCCCTGGGACTGGCTGCTCTGGGCAAAGCAGGTCACTTGCTATGGTTAAAATGAGAGAGAATGGCAAGTTTATCCTTTCCTCTGGCCCCTTCAAAGGAGCAATCTCCAGCGCCTGTTCTCTCTGAAAGGAGTTACGGTACAGTTTGTGACAAACTTGAGAGGCGATGCGAAGCATCTCAAATTCCTTTTTAATGTGTATGAAACCTATAAAGAGCTGTACAAAATTCCAACTCCGTGCTCCTCTAGTAATATTTAAATGAAATAACCACGACAGCGGCATTGCTCCAGCTGAGAAACGGAAGGCTATGTAGCCTAAACTCCTCAACAGCTCAAATGCAAGTGAAGAAGAAACCAACAGCCCTAACAACAGATTGAAAGACTAATGTAGTAAGGAAGAAACAAAGGGGAACTTTCTTGTAGTGCTGCTATGGAAAACCATTCGCCTGCACTGAATTTAAACATCTACCTCACAAAGTAAGAGCAACAAGCTGTTCCACTCGTTTTTTTAAAATAAAACTCTAGTGTTTGTGCCTCCATTAGAGTAGTTCACTACTCAAGATATGTGTGCACCTTCAACAGCGATTATAACGACTTCAGCTTGTCCTGCTGCCCGGCCTTTCTCTCACTGTTTAACAGATTTTGTCTTCAGTTTGACCCCGCCTCAGTGTTATTTTTGATGACCAAGCACCTAATCCTGTAGCCAGCATCCTCCATCCTCAAGAGGGATAAGAGCAAAGTAAAGAATCACACAGCCCTGGCACCTGGACTAGGTGTTCCCAGTTGGATGGAGAGCAGGGATGGTGACCCACCAGCACTACTCCCAAGCTGCAAGGGAAGCTGCTTAGTTGAAGAGGAATAGGAAGTGTCTGGCTGTTCCAGTCACCTGGAACAAAGCAAAAGGACAATAGGAAACGGTCCTGCCTATGTAATGCTGCAACTTCCACCTCCCAAGAGCTCCTTCCTGCCTGGGATCCAACAGGGAGGAGAAGCTCCATGTTTCTTGCTCAAGAGGGCCACAGTGGCCCCAAGTGGCAAATAAGGAAAACTTCAAGCAGCAGGAACCTGTAAATCTTCCCGCGGCAGAGCCAAATCCTAAATTAAGGGAATGTGTGACAGAGCTGCCAGAAGTGTGACACTTGGCAGCAATCCCAGGTGCCTTCTGCTACTTCCCTTCTAGCCCCCAAAGTATTTGTGATGGGACTAAGGGACACTCTTAAGTGACTGCTGGCCCTTTCCCACTGTAGCTGCTTGGAAGAGGACTCCTGGCTTCTTCAGGCATCACTGGGTTAAGGTAGAGAATGTGGCTCCTGGGCCCTCTGCCCACTTACTATTCAGACAGTGGAGTGCGGCATAGGAGATGGCTGGCTCTTTCTGAATTGAGGAAAGCTTCTAGCAAAACCAGGCTCCTTTCTTCACAAAGCTACACAGAAGAAAAAGAACCAGCCAGAAATCTCTGCCCTTGCTTTCTCCCAACCTTTATGTCCATTGGAGTTAATTCACACTGAACTATATATCAGTTAAGGATAGGGATACCTCACTTCCTTCACGTCTGTTTCACAAAGCAATGTCCATGCTGAAGTATTGACCTTCACAGCCTTCTTGCCTTCAATCCCAACACCTTGCCTTCAATCCCAACACCCTGCCTGCAGTCCCAACACCTTGCCTTCAATCCCAACACCTTGCCTTCAATCCCAACACCCTGCCTTCAGTCCCAACACCTTGCCTTCAGTCCCAACACTCTGCCTGCAGTCCCAACACCTTGCCTTCAGGTCCCAACACCCTGCCTTCAGTCCCAGCACCCTGCCTGCAGTCCCAACACCCTGTCTTCTAGCCTTTGGTCTCTTCTTGCCTTCAGCCCTTTCTTGCCTTCAAGGCCAACACCTGGGAAGTGAGATCCGTCCCTGTTTTCCCTGCAGGGAGCACACTCACTCTTCACCCAAGTTACAAAGAGAGACGTCTCTCCCACCTCACCCTTGCTAATAAACTGTTTCCATCTGGCTACAATTAAGTTAAAATTCTTCCTTCTCAGCTTAGATTGATATTTCTAATATTTCATTTCCAGAGGGGGGAAAAACCAGCAAACGACCCAAGCATTTGGGATTACGTTACACTCTCCATCGAGCTGAACATCTCACTGACTCCTTTCCACATGGCCATGACTGTGTTTTATCTACTAACATGAAGAAGTGTCAGTACCCACCACCCTTTAGCCCAACGGCAGAGCACTGTACAAGCGTGGAAGTTATTGTCCTCGAGCCATTGGCTAACTGTGTGTAACCAGAAAAGTCTATTCACCCCGACATGAAAAAATCACTTCAGTGGCCTCTGAATGAAATGAAGAGTTTTGTTATTGCTGAGGTGACCTGAGGAATTTCAAATCAGTTTAAAATGTCAGCTATGCTAGGGAAACAACATTTCTATTTCTAGAGGATGGGCAGAGAGATGCTTGTATAGAAGGCAGAGATTAGATCTATCGAGACCCTAATCCATCCATACAAAAGCCAACCTGAAAGCTGCAGGCCAAAGCAAGCCCAGTTGCTCTATGTGAGAGATGTCTGACAGAGGAGTGCTCTGCAGATGCACCCTGAGTGTGCTTTGGTATCGAATTTGTAATGGCATCTTGTCAATACATTTTTAATACAAGTTGTCTTCGTGAGGAAATGCACAGATACCAGATTGGCGAGGAAGACAGTCATCTCTCTGAAGAGCAAGTACATTAAAGTACACATCTGTCCATCTGGAATTTCAGATCCCTGTTTGGGTCTGAAGCACAGATGCTTCCCATGAATTCACTTTTCTTCCAGAGCCTTCACAGAAACACAGAATGGTTGGATTGGAAAGGACCTCTGAAGGTCATCCAGACCAACCTCCCTGCTAGAAGAGAATCCCCTAGAGGAGTCTGCACAGGAACATGTCCAGGCGGGTTTGAATGTCTCCAGACAAGACTCCACAGCCTCTCTGGACAACCTGTTCCAGTTCTCTGTTACCCTCACTGTGAAGACCTTTATGTTTAGATGGAACCCCCTATGCTCCACTTTGTGCCCATTGCCTTTGACAAATGCTTTAGCTGAGATTCCATAAAAGAATGAATCACAGATCACCTAGGCATGGCAACCCCACAGAGTGTGAAAGCACAGGTGATCAGCACGCAGCCTGCCGTTGTGTCGCAGCACATGAAAACCAGGGACAGAGAACAAGTGCACACAACACCGAAACCCGCACAGCCACAGGGATTTTGTGCAGAGCAGGACCTGAGGATTAAAACTGCTGTCTTACGCGTCCCAAACAACAGTGGTTCAGCAGCACAGTGGTACCACATTACACTGGGGGCTCCGTCAGAAAATGATTGAATAGCTGAAGCATTAGGTATTTTAAAATTTATTATATATTGTGACCAAACTGGCAACTGCAGAGGGGTTGGGACTACATTACAGGGTAATAAAAACCTCATAAAACATTTAAACAAACTCACACATCTGCAGAGAGATGGGAGGTATTATGTAATGTAGGTCTTTGCTAAAGTCACCTCTCACCCTACTGGCTGCTGCAGGAGCAATGCTCAGCATAAAGTGCCTCTGTGGTTTCTCCCCGTGTCCCACACGGCCCCAACCCCTGCTACACACACACACGCACGCACACACTCTCTCTCATCCATGCATGTATTTACAAAACTTGTTTGTGAGAGTGGATCGGTGCCTTTACAAAGATGGAGAAAATAAAGACTTGACAAACATGGGTTCATTTTAGTTTCAAGCAAACAAGCGTGGAAGCCAAGGAGATCCAAACCTCATCTTATCCTGCTCCCCGTAGCGAGCAAGTCTCGGATCCAGGTTGTTCCTTTAACTACCAGAGGATTTAACTGGATTCAATTAAGACAATTCCATGGACTAACGCTGGAGCTGCATCCTAGGCTGGCATTTCTATTGAGCTTGTTCTTAGAAAATGGAACAACAGCTCCCAGCTACCCTTCTGCCTGTTACCAGAAAGCTTATGTCTCAATTATATGCAAATGTAGATGATAATGTGTGAGGTAGGATCCACAATTTCACTCAAGGGACTACCTCAGAACCAGTCCAACAATCAACAGTCCTCCATCCAAACCACAAAAGACAATGAGAGATGAGTGCTTGGAATGCTTTAAAAAATGATGGCCGCCAACTCGTTTGAAGGCAGAGAGGAATGTATACTGAGCGCTCATTAGAGTTCCTCCCTGGCTGCTCGCTGCGCTGCAGCACATTCAGATCAGCTCCCAGAAGGCCCTTGATGAAATATGAAGTTACTGAGCTGGAAAAAACAAATATCTTCAAAGTTCCATGTCTTTCATTCTTGATTTCATACTGCCCTGCTCTGAGACATGACACAACATGGGATACGGAACATTCTGCCGTGCAAAACAGCACAGCCGCCACCTTTCCTACTACTGCAAACATGATCCTTTCTGCCAGCTGGAAGCTCTGTAAAATTCTGAAATCCTTTGTAGCCTGGTGGTTCATGTGAACAGATACTATCTTAGAACACTGAAAACGTCCATGCACTACCTTGTTAATTCGCTGATTTTCTCTTCTTGCTGAAAATCCACCCACATTTTCACTTTGAAAGGCGCAGACCAACACCTCCAACAGCCCAGACTCCGCAGGCAGTCAAGCCACTCTGGAAGTGGCGGTATCTGCGTATCCCTCCTCTCCCAGCAACATCTTGTTAGAGCACTCTAGCACAAGGTGAGAGAAGAGGATGGACACCTGAAAAACTCCACACGGTGAATTCTAGGGTTCTAACTTGTTACTGAAGACACAACCTCTTCCCCACTTTGACAACTTCAGAGTTACCACGAGATACAACAAGCCATGTATGCGAGAAGCTTCTGAAGAGATCCCACAATAAGCGGTCCATCCATCGCATCTGTTTCCTTCCTGTTTAGAGATCAGAATGTCATGCAGGACAGCGTCGAATACTTTCCACAGCTGCAGGCACATGACGTCTATTGCTCTGCCTTTGCCCACCAAGGCTGTGACCCCACTGTAAAAGGCCACCAAATTGGTCAGGCAGGACTTGCCCTTGCTGACGCTGTGCTGGGCATGCGTAACCCCTTTATTATCTGTTTGCCTTAACAGAGCCTTCAGGAGGGTCTGCTCCATGATCTTGCCAGGCACAGAGGTGAGTCTGACTGGCCTGCAGTTACCTGGGTCTTCTCCTCTTCCATTTTTGAAAATGGGGGTTGTGTTTCCCCTTTTCCAGTTGGTGGAAACTTCACCAGACTGCCAGGACTTTTCAAATATGATGGACAGTGCCTTTGCAACTCCATCCGCCAGCTCTTTCAGGAGCCAGGGGTGAGTCCCATCCAGTCCTATGAACTTGTTCGCCTTCAGGCTCTTTAGGCAGCCAACCCAGTTTTAAATGGAAAGCATTCCATGGTGCCTGCATGCCACACCATCTCCTTTTGCATCACCATCAAATCTCTGCAGCATTTGAGAAGAGGTGATGCCAGGGCCACTCTTGCCCACGCAGAGGAGAATCACTATCTAGCATTTATATCTGCATAAAGGACACTCCAGTTAGTGCCCAGCAGCTTATCAGCAGCCCTAAGGGATGCTGCTTGTGTAAGGAAATGAATGTTTAAGAATCCTTTACTGTATGAGAAAATACTGAAAGGATGACTCCTCTGTAAGAGAGGAGATTGGCTACCGATTTGGACAACTGCATTGCAAGTGGGAAGGAGAAAACTGTGGCTACAGAAACTGATCCAAACTATGCTTACCATTTCATTGATACCAGATAAAGTAGAAAATGGAACTCGAAGCCCTGAATCCTTCATCCATATCAACTGACTAAGGAATATTGAACACTACATTCTGTACGAATTCTGCAGCTCAAGCCCCACTGACTCAACCATGCAGTCTGCCTGCTGGGTCTTCTGCATCAAGAAAGAAGAGGTTTTAATTATTGAGAGACTTGTTCTATTTGTACATAAAAGTCAGGAAAAAAGATGAGTTGCTAAGTTCAAGCTTATTTAGCTCCATGGTCTGAATAAAAACCTATCTGCATCAAAATCTCATACAGCAAGGGACTTAACAGACTCTTACTTGGTGATTAACTGGCTAACTGGATTCCTCTTGCCCTTTAGAAGCCTGAGAAATCCAAGAAAAGAGGGTGGAGTAAGCTGAATAGAAGCTGTTAATTACTCAAGAAGAATTTATGCCAATTTGTATGAAAAATCAGAATTATTTCCAGAAAAAGGAGTCTAAGTAAAAGTCACAATCTGTGCTTAATCCATCTGTGTGGGATTTCACGTTGAGGAATGTATTGTTTACCTTTCAGAAGCAGCAGCCATCATTGCAGTAATCTTCCAAACACATGAATTCTGCTAGAACACACTAATAGCACGGCCCATAAATTACTGCTCCAGCTCCCAGCACTGCTCTGTACGGAGGCACATTTTACAGGGCTTTTCTTCTTCCCTCTTAACAGATCTTTCTCCTCACAAACAGGGCTGTGGCAACCATCCCCAAGATCCGCCCTTGAGAAAGATCTTCTATGCTTAGTCTGCTCATCTACAGAGGCAGCCTCACCTGCCACTGTCCCAACACCACCTCTCCTCAGGGCTCCCAGTCAAGCAAGGGTCAAGAAAATTAAAGTTGCTTTCCTTTCCCAGTCTAGCAGAGGTTGCAAGAAGGCAACACTGAGCCTGAGTCACCATAAAGGGCAACGTCACAGAGCTCTCACAGAGAAACAGAGCTGTATTGCAGAAGGTACCCACTGAAACTCCCGCCAAAGCTCTACTGTTTGCTCTAAGCTGGTGATCTCAGTACCCACAGCAACATCTGGGGAGAGCTAGGCACTTCAAGAAAGAGCCCTCAAAGTGAGCAAGTTCAGCTTGTGTAAGATCTGTCCACAGCAAAGGCCGTGGAGAAGAATTAGATTTTCTCCTGGAACTAGAGTATGTTTATGCAACACTAACAGCTCCAGACAATCTACAACACCAGCCGCGATGCTGTGGCTTCCAGTGCCAATGATGTCAGTACTGGTGTGCAGAGCGCCAGGCCAGAGCCTGAGACTGTGGTGTAGATATGCTCTTCAACACCTGACAGTGGGCTACACAATGGCAGACTCTACAAGGAGGGCCCTGCCCTGGGGTTTAGCTGTACAGTGAAAATCCCCCCTGGTTTTGCCTTCACCCACCACCCACACACCAGCCCAGAGCTCTCCAACCCTCCTGATCCAGAGTGATGAGAATCCCCAGTTACCACATGTGTGGCAAGTCAAAGAGGATGCAAAGGAAGGAAAGTGGTTTCTTGATGTTTCCAGTTAACCTGACCCACTTGAAGAAAACATTCATTGGGCCAGCACAGGCAAGAGAACACAACCTTTGCCCACCCACCTCTTTTCCTCTGCTCTGCTCCATACACATACCTTTGTCTCCGAATAACTGCTAATTAAAATGAGACATGGGTGACTCCATGCAGAGCCAGAGAAAATAAACCACCGAAAAGACAGGGCCAGATAACTGAGTGGGTGTTCTGGAAACCAAAAAGGTGCTTTAGGAAACAGAGGACGGCTCTTAGATAGCGTCTGAGCCTTTACATTGACTTTGTGGTCTAAGAATTTCGCAGAGATAAGGAAATAACTGAAGTTCCTGGGTCTTCATGGGGCTCAGCTCAGCGTAATGAGACATGCTTGCAGGTTTTCCGGTACACGCAGCTCTTGGGATTTTGCTCAGCTGAACTACATTCCAAAAGATGGAGAAATGGATCTGCTGCTGTGATATCTACCTGGTACAGCACTTGAGCCAAGGCCCAAATTACCACAGAAGATACGGTTCTTCAGCTCCTGCAGTTAGAGCTATCAGAAAAGCAGCAGACCAGAGCAGTTTTCTTAGTTCCCTGCCCACGCACGGTCAGCACACTGGGACAGGCTCCTCTCAGCTACAGAACAACATCCATTTGTGTTGACAGAAGCCAAAAGCACATTGCCGCCTCTCCTCAAGACTGTCATAAATGACACTGATAAGAGCCTGGCATCCAGACTACCTTACAGTGAATATGTCAGCACTACTCTTATAATTAACTGTATTTTGGTACTACAGATATTTCTCTTGGCTTCTTATTTCACATATATCGCTTCCTGTAAGTCACACAGCGCTTCATATGTGCTATGCACGTTCAGCCAGCAGAACTAATTGTAGATTAAAACTGACCAGGCATTTCACGTCCGGAGAGGCATTGCTATTGTGCAATTTACAGGCAATGATTCCTTGCCTTACTCAGAGTCCCTTCCTCACCCTGTATCAGGATTAGGGAGGCAGCGGGTATGGGAAGGCAGACTTGGTCAGCTTTCTGCCACACAGGCTGTGTTTTTCCCATGAAGACACAGTCTTTGCTTTTGGTACAGATTGGTTTTGGCAAGTTTTGGCAAGTTTTGACAGGATTGCCCGTAAGTGTCAAAGCCCAGCACCTCTATCGTTCTGCTCGCTTTATATTCTCTGAGCAAGTTGGCTTCCGAAAATCCGGCACCACTCTATTTCCAGAGCAATAAAAAGAACCTTCTGCTCCTATCCATCTCTGGCACATGCAGAGCAAAGACTAGAAATTAGGTGTCTGTTATGTTAACACAATCTATTAAATACAGATTTACAAGACTGACCTTAGTCTGCACGTGAAATAATAGCTGCACTTGCAGCATTGCAATCAGACAGCTGTGACAAGTACTGTGGGTGTTACATAGTGTTCATTAGTTAATGCTCGTTATTTAATGGTCCTTTGGGTTCCAGGACTGGCTTTTGTCAGATGCATCCTGATATACATGTACGAGTAACGGACAATGCTGCTAAGAAGCTGCTGTTACTCAGATGATGCCGAGACTAACCAACTTTAGGCTCGGGCTGAAGCATTAGGTATCACAACACCCTCTGCAGAGCCCTGCACAGTTCTTTGGATGAATTAGCCAGAAAGTAATCACAGGAATCCTAACCCTGCGACTTGTAATACTAAGTGCCACAGAAAAAGGAGACTTCTTGATTCCTTACCACAACAGGAGGAAATGGTGTGTGTTTGAGACAGATGAAACAACAGACGCCTGCGGAGATTCTTTAACAGTCTACAGTCACAGGAACTTCCACCACTCCTTTACTGCTGATGTGTATTACAATATGAAAACCTGAGAAACGTTGTGCTGGAAAGGTAATGAGCAATCCAACGTAGAAAGAGCCGTTCATCACATGAACTTGTATCCTCCGGTGCATCAGCCACCACATCCTTTATTCTTATTTACCTAGAACTCTCTGACAATGACAGAGCCCAAGGCTAACACACTGTCGCTGCTCTGTGAGGGGATATTTTATGTGCTTGCATTACAGCAGCTTTTTTAAAAAAAAAGCCACTTTGATCCAAACCCTTGGAGTGGAAGTGTCCTCAAGCACACTGTCACTGACAAAACCCACTGATTTTGAAAGCGATTTTTTCAGCCTCAGCAAGAAGTACCCTAACAGTGCCTTTACTGTAGTCCTGCATGAAAGTAATCACTTTTCTGTACTTTTCCTATGACAAATTTATTTTTCCTATATGCTTTTACTGGCTGGTGCAGCTGGCATGGCTTGACTGACAATGAGCCAGAAAGATGTGAGTGTAGGGAAAACTCACAGCTCTCTCAGCTGTTGGCACGGTGGAGGGTAAGAACACAGCAGAAGTGATGCATTCAAGCACAGCCCTGTGAGTTCCTATTACCTGCCTGCCAGCTTATGAATACTACTGGCAGCGCGTGTGAACGCAGATTATTCACACCCTTGTTAACTAAAAAGAAGATGTTGGGAACTGCCTGTAGAGAAGAAGGTAACAAAACGTCGTGAGCATTCATCAGCTGTAGGAGCAAGTGAGCGCTGCTGGATCCCAGGGCTTTCAGAGGTGAAGCGAGTTGATTTGCACACTAAAATGCATCCTGAGTCATGCTCAGTTGGTGTTAGCAGCACATCTCACGTTTTGCTGTGTGCTGCTAGCACAACAGCATTACAGACCTATGAAGACACCGATGCATTCTTGTCATTTGGGAGACCACATGTGAACCACGAAGCCGTAGCTGAGTCTTTCAGACAGCACCTTACGAATTCCATCTACCTTTTCCAAGGGTGATACAATGCCAAGAGAAACACCAAGGCTGGTGGTACCGAATAATGAATTCATATGACAACAACCCATCCTAAACCTCTGGGGTCCCAGTGTGCTACTTGCTGGGCATTAGCGATTTGAAGGTATCACTACCTGCATTTTTGAGTTTTAAGACAACATTCAAAGAAATGTTGTGAATTTTCATTCATGCATATGAAGCAGAAATTGTAAAATATTTATGTAGTAAACTGGTTCTGCTTTCTAAACAAAGCCTGGTTATGAACTCGCCTTCAGAAAAGTAACTTAAAAAGCCTGAAGGAGCAGTGAAAACAGACATTATGGCCATCCCCTGTAAAAAAGCCAGGGGGGATCTCATTGTTGGATGAAACCCCTAGTCTAGAATCAAGGAAAGCAGGTAACACACGCATCGTTTCTATGATTAAAAAATCCCAGCAGATGTGATAATGATGCAGGACACGCTACAGGAGATGACACAAACACACAAGATTAGCTAACCACCCAGTCCAATGAATGCACATAAAGCGAGCCTCTTCCTTTTGACTGCAGTGCAACTCAGAAAGCTGCAAAATCCTGGGGAAAAGTAAAAGCATCCTGGAGCCACAGGACAAGAATTGGTCTCAGGAGATGCCGAAGTAGAACCAGTGTGAGGAATACATCCATTCCAATCCAAAGCACTGTCTTTCTGGTTTCGGTGCTGACAGAAGCCTCTGCCTGAGCAGCCCAGGTTTAACTGTAAGCAGTGCTGGCCCAAACCTGCACTTACTACACAACATTTAAGAACCAGGAACATACGTGACTGAAAAAAAGGTGGCAGGGAGGAATACAAAGGGATCCTGGGCAAATGCAGTCAGGTATATAGCACAGCTAAGAGTGGAAAAGCTTCAGAAACTACAGTGCTTGCGATATTTTTGAGAAGCGGGAAATGACAAGTAAGTTCTGTGGCAAGGAGTTTATTTTAATGGAACAGCAGTAAAAGAAATGACACAGTGGAAGCATTTTGTGTGGTCCTGTTCATATTTTCACTGGATGGACAGAGTGCTGATTCCACCATAAGCTTTTATTAACAGCCAAATCTGACAAAATGTGATTTTAAGCTAAAATATATACATACATAAATTGTTTATTATTTAAATTTCAAAACAAGCACAGCATTCAGACTAAGAACGAAGCGCTTGCCAATTTCATAGAACATAACACTAGGAAGGTTATATATCAGTCTAAACATTTTCTCAGTGTACTGTGATGAGAAAACAGTTAGGGTCTTTCCTTCCCTCCTTTCTTAAACATACTCCTCCCTCACAAGTTTGCTTTTGGGGGTTAGAGAAATGCAGTGCTCAACTCTCAGATCACAATGTTTCTACTCTCAGTCGGCTTTACGTTCTACGCAAATTGTGCCAACAGCCAAACGTTCAAGAGCTGAAACCGCTGAAGAATATGCAAATGGCAGCACCAAGTAAGATCACCAGACCCATTCAGTACAACCTGTCCCTGACAGGAGCCCCTGGAATGCACCCACAAGGTCTTTCTAGTGCTTTGGAGTGCACTCTGCATTTCCTGCTTTTCCTTTGACAGTCTGAACAGAACACCCAGTCCTTGTATCTCTTTAGTTGTCCCCTATGGTTACCTAATTCCACCAAGTGCTTGCTTCCCTTATCCTTCTCTCCTTCTCCAGGCAAAAGTTCTTTGGTCTTGCTAGGGCTTGACACCACCCTGTTTCTAAAAAGGAATTGGTATAGACCAGTGCCAGCAAGCGAACGACTGGGGAAGAGCTTCAGGGGACAAGCATGGCAAGTTATTTCATCCAGTACTATGGAAATCTCCAACCATGCATGGCCTGTGCATCATCCTCTGCCATGGATTTGTTCAGTCATGCTCTGTCTGAATCCAGACAAGCTTTACGTGGCCCTAACCTGCCGCCTTCAGGAGCTACACAGCTTGAACACAGCTTTGAGAACACTCTTATTTACATTGAACTCATCTCCTCACATAACCTCATATTCTGTAATCGGGTTAGTGGCTGGGGCTTGCAGGGTGGGTGGTTGGACTTGATGATCTTGAAGGTCTTTTCTAACCTTAATGATTCTATGAGTCTGATTTTCGATAGACAGACCAATCCCTGCTCACCCCATGGCACACCTTAGTTCAGTCAGACTGCTATTAACAGCTCTGTCAAACAAGAAATGACCTTCAATAGAGAGATGGTCCTGAGGTAACACTCCTCTATCCCAACTCATGCATCCAGACGGTAATGGGAGCTAACATGAAATAGTCGGGGAATAGATTTTCTATGCCTTAAATCTTCCAGGTTGAACTGTAATTTGGGAGGACTGCTTTCATTCTGGTTTGAGTGCTTCAGGATTAAGAGAGCACAAAAAGGCTCTGTATGATGTGATTTGGTGTTGTCAAGTACTTCCTTGCCTTTAGCAGAGCTTTTGGGTTTAGGAGGTTCAGGGTTTCAAAACTCCTGATAGCCCTGATGTGCAGTATTTGAAAGGCAGAGGGCTTCTATGCTGGTTGGAACATCTGTTTAGCAAAGAGAACCTTGCACAGAAGCATTGAATTGTTTACACTGGAAAAGACTTCTAAGATCACCAATCCAACCTACCTCTCCCAAGCCCACCACTAAACCATGCCCTTAAGCACTACATCTACAGAAGTGGCAGGTCACAGCCCATATGCTATGAACCAACGGCATCCTGCCTGAATAAAGGTCAGTCTGAGCTGCAGCCCAGTGAAAAGCTGTGGGGGCAGGAAAGAAGAAAGAAAAGTTTCATGACGACAGAGCATGGAAAACAAGAGCAAGTAAGCCTGACTCACACAAGCAGCTAAGGAGAACTGGGCAAGAGGAGTGTACTTTGCTTCTTTTATTACTGTAAGGACTGCACACTGGGGAAGCAGATTCACAGCATGGTGCTGCAGATGGTGGTAGGTTAAAACCGCATGAGAGCTCCAGCTCTGTAACAGTGCTATTCTCTGGTGTAAGCTATAAACAGGTATAAAAGAACCAGGATATTTCAATACAAACACCCCTGACAGACCACACCTATATAAAAGTTACTTCAAACTGGCTTGGGGAAGCAAACAAATCATTTTTTAAACCCCAACTCTACAAATCCCAAATAAAAACAGCTCTTCTCCTGCCCTGAATCTAAGCCAATTACTACACAGAATCAATCTTACACCGAAGTTGAAGGCCCACAAAGAGTGGCACAGCACAATGCCCAGGAGACATCATCTGGTGGGACGTGAAACATTACTCAGGGTTAATTCTCTTACAGATTTGCGTTTCTCAAAACTTACCCAAACTGCAACTCTTTTAGCTGAAATTCCCCATCCCAGCTGTCTGCCTCAGGCTGAATTTATTTTGGAAAACTCCAGCCAAAACTATTCAGCCATTTCAGAGAAGCACTCTCACAATCTTTTATTTGGAAACTTTAAGCACTCAAATGCTTTAGAGTAGAATTTCTGAAATTAGACAGGAGAGAGATGATAAACCTATAATCATTCCTCAAAGTCTGCCCAATTTTGGTGAAGCCTGAAAACATTCATCCCACAGAGCAATCCTGAACATGAGCTGGTATGAAGACACAGGGCAACATCAAATTTTGCTCTGACTAAAGCTTCCAGGTGCTGTATCCTTGGGCTGGGCTGAGTGTTGTAACCAAAAGCAGAAAGAATTCACCCCTCTCTCAATAACCTCATCCTCATGCTACTTCAGAAGGATAGGAAGATAGATGATAGGAAGACTGTTACACAACAGAGGGAGGCAACACATGGGACATGGTAGGAGAGCAGGGAAAGTTAGCTAATTTCTATTAGCTTTACATTTTTCACTCAAGTTACAAACATTATGTCTTTGGGGCTTAATTCCTGTAATTGCTAACGAACAAATTGATGACAACTAGAGAATTAACTTTGTTCTTACTAGCTTGGTTTCAATAACCAAAATGAATTCAAGGATTGAATGCATTAAATTCCATACAGAACCTTCAGCGGGCTTTTCTACTAGCACACGACAGTAGGCTCTCTGCAAAGCCCAACTCCCGTGCTTCTCCTGCTCAGCTTGTGTTCATTCAACTGAAAAACTTTGGTTCAAGCAAGCAGCAGTGAAAAGGTTAAGTGCTACTAATGCTAAACCCACACTCCCTAGCTCCACATGCACCAACAGCAAGCCCAGTGCATCCATGCCCACCCTCACTGGGACAAGTCATCCCACCAGCAGTACTTGCTCTGTAGGTATGCCAGTTACTCAAGGGAACCACACCACACACTGCAGACAACTCCTAACCTAACTGAAAGCAAGTGATAGTTTATATAAACAGTGTTCGCACACCAGCGTGTCGTGCCTGACTTTAAAAGATCTCCACTCATTACACCTTCAGTGTTGGACTGCATGTGTCCGGGATTTCCTCTTAAAGGGGTTTTGTATATTGGACCAAGCACTGGAGAAACAATTCCCAAGTGGATCGAGGTCAGTCTGCTCTTATCTACAGAACTGGGAAGTCGCTGATCCCACTTCATTGACCGAGTTAAAGCACAAAGCATCAGCTTAACTGGTCCCTGCTATAATTAACAGTGATAATTCACTTCAGCAGGACCAGTTATTTAATGCTTTCAGCGATCCAAAGTTAGTTTCTTATTTTGTGTATAATTATGCCTGGATTAGATCTTCTAGCAGCATCCAGCATTAGCATCATTTTTATTACTTGGGGATTTGTCCCCACTCTTCCATCAAACTAAACCACGGTAATACTGCTGACTGGCTGCAGGAAATATTTACCCTTGGGTGCAGATGGAGAAGCTGTCACAGGTAATTGTTAAGCTGACGTAAAGCAGCTTGTTGAAATGTCAGCCTGGAACTACAGCAAGCGTGTCACGTGAGGGATTACTTTCAATTCACCTCAATGACCAATGTTTAATTATGGTTTATACGGTTTTACAAAGCCACCTTAACACCTTTCTGATCTAAAACAGAGCACTTCAGTATTCCAAACCAGCAGCAGACCACCCAATACCCGTGCGTGGAAGTCCCAGCAGGAACCCCATCTTTGGAGGGCCGTGCACCAACCCTTAATACTGTGAGCATTTTAATTGCATACAGATTATAATCTCATGCTCCAGCAAAACTCAATTGCACTGAACTAAAATAGTGAAACAACATGCAGGTTAAACAGCTGTCTTTTGTCTACACATGCAAAGGAATGCAAAGCACTCTTGTCATCAATCTATCAGAGTCTGAGAACCATTTGCATATAATGACCAAACTTGGGACCAGGAGCCCAAAGGCCACCACTGACCACACACGTCAGGCTCACGGAGCACAGCATTCTCCTGCAGGTTATAACCATGCCATGTCCAAAGCCCCAAACCTGCACTGCCTCAGGGAGAAGAGTACGTGCTGATGTCAATCTGGGGTCACCGCAACGATCCAAAGGGAATTCTGATGCACTCCACTTAAGCTCCAAAGGCGGTTGGTAGATTAAAGCAAAATTATGCCAATTATTCATTCACACACCAAAACACAGGCACATCAGTAACAAGCAACTATTCCTTCCCTCAGGCCTGGCATAGTAACAAACTCTTGCTGTTTGTATTACTAACCCAGACCCATCTTGAAAATATGAGAAACAGAAAACCTCCCTGGTGACACTGAAACAAAGGAAGATGTTTATAGTTAATATCTAAGGTCATCAGCATTTCCTGAGAACGTTGCTACATCACTTTCTGGCTCTCCTTCTTTGTCTATAGGATGTAACACAATTCAGCTGTAATTACTGGGTCCAGTCTTGTCACACAGACTTACTCAAAGTGTTTCTCTGAGCCAGCCCAACTTGCCTGAGCACCTGGTTCACAGGAAGGCCTTGCCTCACAACAATCAGTTATCGCTGGCTATTCCTCACTCAGTAAGAGAGCAGTGCCTGCTGCCCAGAGCCGTGGCTCATTCTGCACCAGGTGAGGCAGTGGCTGCTCTTCCCCATAACCAGTAGCTCTCCATGGTCCTTCAGTCTCTTCCACCGCTTCATTTATTACGTACAAGTTGGTGCACTTTTGCTAATCAGTACCAGCAATCTGAACCTCTGGCTCTCTCTCAAGTGTATAAACACATTGCAAACCTCAACCATGTTTCAATTACTTCTGTTAAACTACTCTAGCACAGAAGAAGGAAAACAAGTCCCAAGAGTAAGCCTAGCTACAGCTCTTGATCACGCATGCTGCTTCATTCATGTCACATTAGGCTTTTGATTCTTAGGAAACTACCTATGTGCCAACTGCTCAGATAGTCTTTGTGTCGCAAATAGCAAGCAGCGCTCCATCAGCTTTAACAGACAACAAGTAAATGTAGTGTTCATCCACTGACCAGGGTACCTTTGCCAGAAAAACCCCAAGCCAGGGGTTTACAGACAACGCTCTGGGTCTTGGAATTCCCTATACTTCATTGCTAGAATAGAAAATCAGAGCCTTTTTAGCTTTTTCCAATGTCTCTGTAGTTCCCTTCACTCTTCCCATTAGTCACAAGGGGACAATAAATGACCAAGCATTTAACAGGCCATAACAAAATAAAGGTGGCCTGGCCTCCTGGCTGCCCCTCCTGTCCCTGAGAGCATTGTTCTCACCACAGAACAAGCTTTTTTCATTCTGTGTCAGAAACAAACAACTCTGAACTTTCTTGGCTCTTTTTGGACAGTCACAACCAGATAAAGCAGCCAATTTTGATACTGCTGCAGCAATAACAAAAACATCCCCTGTAACCCTGGGCTCCAGCAGGAGAAGAGCACCAGTGTCAGGAAGCTGTCTCTGCTCATAAACAAGGTTTGTAAAACCAAACTGGGAAATTACTGGTGACTTGGGTAGGGAAAATAGCCCCCATGTCCGAGACATCTTTCTGGCAGGGACATACCTGGAGTGTATTTCTCATGTCACCATTTTATTAACAATGGGTACTGGGGAAGCATTGTTAGCTTTTCTTAGCCCAAAGCATTGGCCCTTACAGAATACAACTGTATGTCCTCTTCCCCCTCTCGAAATCTTTAGATTGACGTGTCACTGATTTGAATTCAATTCTGAACCTTGATTATCTTCAGTTAGTAGTCAGCTTGCTATGAACAACGCTAAGATTGCACATTTCTACCTGACAAACAGCAAAACCTCCACATCCTTCATGAGCCCACATCAGACTCTTCTTAGCATTCCCTGCAGTGAACACCCACGAAACAACATATCTGTGGGACAAGCAGGTCAATCGCTATGCTTTACAGACACACAGCCCTGTGTGTGCTGAAAAATGGACGATTCGGCCGTACGGAAGACACCACCTTCCTAGGACTTCTGTCTGCTTGCAAACAGGAGCCAAGGCATACACACGGGGAGAAACAAAACCAAGCGTTATGAATGTACCATATTGTTAAGGGATGCAAAGCGAATGCCTTCTTTGGTCTGAGCAGGAAGTGTGCTGGAGAGAAATACCTTGAGCTACAACGTTACTCATGTTTTCACTAAAAACCTGCAAATTCATGATCAACATCAAAGTGGTTCTAGTATCCGTTCCATCAGCGCTATTTAAACATGAGCTTAAGAATGTTTATTTTTGTGAGTTTTCACAGCAAAGGTAACTCATTCTGCTCTTCTTTAGTTTGCCATTTTGGATCTCTAGCACACATTAGCAAGTAATTTACAGTACTTGTTGCCACCTTCCAAAGAAGGATGTGGCCAGGGGATGTATAAACAGTAACTGAATTAACATTACAAGAACTTTCTGTTCTTAAATGCAGCCTCTGGAAAAATCTGTATGCTCAATTTTCGTCACAAAATTTCTTTCAAGTGATAGGATCCCAGACAACTGCGCCTGGAAAAAAATGAGCAGGAGAAGAAAAGTAGCAGCTAAACACAATGTATGTGTAGTAACTTCCTGCCACGGTTTGGCAGGCCAGCTTGTTTACCTCGACTCAAATACCAAGTTCTAAATTAATGTTAGCTTTATTTTCAGACATAATCCTCAAGGATCTTATCCCTTGGAAATCAGCAGCCTGATGTGACTAAGCATCAAAACTGTTAAAGCCAAACACCCTGCATGGATGGTAAGCACCAGTGCAACCCATCTACGATTGTCACACAACAACAACAGGTATTTTAAACGGACTTAGAAGAGCCCCTGAACTTGTTTTCAAGTAGCACTGAACATCAAAGAGACACGAACTACAGCAGTGAGTTCACCTTTTATAGTGCCTTTCAGGCGCTGTGGTTGAAAGAGTTGCTAGTTGCACTCTGCCTTTTAATCTGCTCCAGCCTTCATCCACCATGACTCACTGGTCACTCCCATGGTCTCACCACAGGTTGCTTGCTTTCACCCAACACTAAGAATGCACTTACTCTACACGGAAAGACTGGACCAAGGATCTAACTGCTGCACAGGCACAGTTAAGGGAACAGTCACGGAAGCCCCTGAATGTACAACTTCTCGATACTATATAATAAAATCCACTGAACTGAGAGACTTGATGAAAGCCAAAGCAAAACCCCCAGCTTTTGCTGAACAGGAATTCTGCAGTTGATACACCCATTACACAGAAAGCCAAAGAACCCACACTTAAATAGAGAACTCTTGCTAATCGTGGACTTCTCTACACTGGTCATTAGAAGAGTAATCAAAATGGGCATTCCCTGACAAAGACTGTGGAATCCAGCCAGGGGACAAAACTGTCCAGTAAACAGCAGCTTTCTTCATTAAGTACAAAGGGTTTCTTTATCCTGCTTCAATGACCTTCCAATTTTCACCAATTTCACCTCTGTTTCTCCTCTAGAGAATGCTGTATCATTGCTTGATGAGCTTCCACTACTGTTAGCCTTTCCTTGCTCAAAATTCAAAAGGAATGTCAGTAGTTTTCCTTGGCAGAGATAAGTCTGAACTCACTGGCAATTTTTATCGTGCTAGGAAGAATGGGGTTGGTCAGTACTGAACTTGATAAAAGAAACCCTTGTACTTCAAAGGTGAAATGGTAGTCAGATAACAATACATTAGTAAATATGTTAAACGCTCACGGCAAGTAAAATACCGCTGGGCAACGCCTTTAAATGCTTGTTGAAAAGAGCAGCTTTTAGGTAATGAAAAAAGTAGTAACACAACAGAACTATTTCCACACAAGATCACTAGGGAAAGAAACAACCCTCTACAAGAGAATTGTGTTTTATCAAGTCAATTACTGATTCCCAGTGACAAACACATTATTTTATAGTGCTGTGGTGCTTTCCTCCTGGGTAGCACAAGAGCAATCAAAGACTCAGACAACAGTGCACTGTAACATGAGATTATCTTTATTTTGAAATTGTACAGTGTATAAACAAAGATATAAACACGCTGAAGTAAATGCCAAGTCTTGGAACACTTAAGCGATGACACCGCCATCCAAAAATGCCTTTATTACTACTCATTAAGAAACTTTATCTTATGGAGCGATACATCATGAAATCAATGGTTGTACATCTAGGAAATTTCCCAATAGAGCTCTCTTCCACCGGGGTGTACACTTTGATTTGTCTCATGTGAGTGTCTCTTCCATTTTGGTGATTAGCTAGAACAGCAATCTGTATCATAAACGTGCGAATGGGCTTCTTATGAGGGTCTGTCAAAGGAACATGAATCCAGCCACTGGGTTCCACTAATTCCAGCTGCTGCCAAAAACAAGCAGAAAAAGCAGAACGTTAAGAAACAGTTAACATGACACAAACACACACGCATTCAACAGCTTTGAGAGAACTTACTTGCAAATCAGACTTGAGTTACTTTATCAAATGCATCTGAGGAACTGCTGGTGTAACTGGATGCAAACTGACTCTGTTTACTAAGGTTGTGTTTGCTTTTGCCTTTCACAATCTCCCCTTCCTTCTGGGTCTTAGCCTTAAAATCAATATCAGCTTTTTTTTTAAAAGTACAGATCTGAGTATAAATTCAAGAACACACAACAGTATGGTGGGGTTTTTTGGTACAGAAGCACATTACTCAGATATGAAAGTATGTACCTTGAATTGTTTTACCCAAGCAGCCTGAACAAAAACCTGCAAGAACGACTTATGTGGGAAACTAAATCCACACGAAGCCTGAGTTTTCAGAGATTCCTCACATTATTAGCAGGAGTGGGGAGAAGGACGATAACACAAGGGAAAAAATATAGGACAACTCATGGACTCTCACCTGTGTGAGAAATGTCTGTGCAAGAAACAACAGCTACCCAGATGTTTAACCACTTTCTAAAGTCCATCTGACTTCTTTTTTATACAACAAACCAAGTGTAATATGATTTTTAAACATTTCTAATCCTACAGAAACCGATGTCAAAGCAAGCAGAGAGTTGCATTTCATTAAACTCTAAACCACATCACTGACAAATCAGCACGCTGAAATCAATCTAGATGCTATGCAGAAGTGTGGTAACAGCTTTTGTTTAAAGCTAGTTGCCCAACATCAAAGCATAGTTCAAAAACACATATGGAAGAGCACACAAGTAAGCGGAAGTCTTGGGGGGGAAAAGAGAAACAAAAGCCAAAACAGTTGTCCACAAGCAAGTGGATTTCACACAGCTAAGCAAATAAGACTGCTGTTCACAGCAGCAGTTACTCTAAGGAAGAGCTATGCTTTGAGCAACTCAAAATTCCCATCTTTCTCCTGGAACTACTGTGTGACACCCTCCAAATGCCTTGCCCTCTGCTGAAACTTTTCAAAAGACCCATCTGAGATCTACTTTTTCCAAGACAGCCAACACCCTGAAGGGATGACTCGAGACACAAGCAAGAAACATTTGATGACTACTTTAAGTTTAGAGATGAAAAAACTCTCACACCTTCGCCTTAAAATAGAAGAATTAAGCCAACCCAGACCTCTCCAGTGCTGCAAGCTTTCCAACAATTAATTTCCAAAGCATTAAAGTCACTAAACTGTGCAAGACATCTTTTCACTCCTTGAGGCAGATAATTTCCACACACATTCACTTATTTGTTGTGTCCCTACTTATTTGTTATGTCCCTGTTCCTTACAAAAATACCTACTTTTTTTTTGCCCAGGGATCTTTGGGTAACAGCTGGTTTACAGAGTGATGAGGCACGTGCTGTTGAAGCAGCTTTACAAAGGGGAATCACGGTGAGGCAGCAGTCAAGGGTTTGGGCAAGGATGCTTTCCATCTCCAGAGTGAACAGAAAGGATGGGGATGGCAGTAATATTTTGTTTAGTAGTACTACAGTCAAGTGACTATGAGAACATAATTCAAAAGTTATTGCTAATAAATTTGCCTTTTCATATTATTTGGTTTACAAATTTTGACTGTTAATTCAAAGTGGAAAAGAATTTAAGTTCCAGAGCTACAATACTGTGATTTATGTTAGGATCAGTATAAAATGGATTTGTTAATACGATAGGAAAACTACCACTTCCTACAGTTGGTATCATAGGATATGGCTCAGGTTTGCCTGCTTTACAGGGAAAGAAATTGCAAAGACTGGAATAATGAGTCAGCCTGCACAACCAAATCAGCTGCCGAGGGATAGGGCAACATTTGACAATTAGTACAAATGGAAGTTGGATGCTTATTAAATTCAGAGAGAAAAACCTGCCTTTTACTTTAGGAGGATTATTTGGGCTATAAAGGTAAGCACTGGTAAGTTAAGGGTTGCAAATGTACGAGTATATTACTTCAGTAAAGTTAGCTTATAAACTTCTGATTACATTTTTATTATCCCTGATCAATGGGAAGTGGTCATGTGATTATGTATAGAAAGGGTTTTTCCCATCCTGCTGTAAAGGCAGCCAGGATCTTCACAAACTTTTCTAAAGGGATGGGAGAAGTAATTTGTACATCTGTAAGGCAGACAGAGGCATTAGGTTAATTAGATTGAACTGTTCCTTTGTTCCAGATGTCAGATTACACATACTTTGAACCCGAGTTTTATTGTCCTGTGTAACAGACAGAATTGCACAGGAGGTTTAGCTCCCACTGAGTTCACTTGCAGTTATAAGTGTCTGCATTTCTGCAAACTGATAAGCGTTCTCAAAATAGCCACCAGAACACACAGTAAGAGCAGCCACCTAGGAACAGTTACGAGTGCCCCATGTAAAACCACCATGACGAAGCACAGATTTCACACAGCTCATCAAGCAGCATTCAATTGTCTCAACCACAAAGCCCTTTTTTTTTTAATTTCTGAAATCTCCACTTCGCTTACTCCATATGTTTCAGCTTCTGTAACTGATGAACACACAACCCGTACTGAACGGATCACAGACTGTCAGGAATTGGAAGAGACCTCAAAAGATCATCCAGTCCAATCCAATCCCCCTGCCACAGCAGGATCCAGTCACATAGGAACATGTCCAGGAGGGTTTTAAAAGTCTCCAGAGAAGGAGACTCCACAACCCCCGTGGGCAGCCCCTTCCAGCGCATTATCACCCTCACCGGGAAGAAGTTGCGTCTCTTGATGTGGAACCTCCTCTGTTCCCGCTGACACCTAGTGCCCCTTGTCCTAGCATTGAGTGCCACTGAGCAGAGCCTGACCCCTTCCTCCTGACCCCACCCTTTCCATGTTGATCAACATGCATGGGGATCATGCATCATCTTTGTGGCTCTGCACTGGGCTCTCTCAAGCAGTTCTGTGTCATTCTGGAACTGAGTGGCCAGAACTGGATATAATTCCAGACTTATTGTCAGAACAGACCCCCATTCCAATCAAATAGTTGCCTGTTGGTCAAAGCACGCAATACATGTGATGATGGTGGAGACTACCATAAGCTACTAAGTTCTCGAGATCTGAGTTAGGCTTCAATGTCTGAAAAAAGAGCTCTCTATTTTTGCCCTCCAAATAACATTACTGTACTGTGACAGTTTTAATTTAGCTTTGAAATTGATGCCTACAGAGTTCCATAAAATGATGTTACTGACGTTTAAACACCTAACCATTATTATTTGAACATCCACTAGGAAAGGAAGTAAAATTTCACCACTACTATACACTCATTTTCTGTGACCGAAGGAATGGTGCAAACTAGACACACACATCCCTAAACTCTCCTCCTCCACGTCTGTCATGCTCTTTCAGTTGAGTGGGACAGGGATTTTTTTTTAGAGAATCCAGGTCCTTCACTAGAGAGAAGGACTAAGACATGGGAACAAGCAGTGGTGGTACAAGTCAAAATGCTGCCCACTCTTGGTTCAGTGTCAGCACGTTGCAATTCCTAGCAGAAGCAGGATGAAATACACAGCTCTACTCTGCCTGGAGCATTCCCAGTGTGAACAGAATCTAAAGGAAACTTACTGTGAAGTTTTTAGAAAAATCCTATTAAGCCCATGCAAATGGCAATCTTTCAAAGCCTTGTAAACCAGTCTGGAAATTTGGGTGGATTTTTACAGGGAGGCAAAAGGCACATCCTCAACACAAAGGCTGAACTATTGCCAAATTTCAACCCTTGCTTCAGAGCTTGGGGGCACTGGAGCATCAAAGAAGGACACCAGAAGATTCTCACACAAGCAAAATGGCATACTTTTCACTAGCCTTATTCTTGGAACAGAACTGCTTTGACTGAAACTCTCTCTCTCTCAAAAAAAAAAAAAAAAACAACCCAGAGCAGACATCTGGCATGGAAAATTCTGTCTGAACTGAACTTGGGCATAACTTACACAGCAACCAAGAGTTAAGCCTTGAAATGGAAAGGGTCACACAACCGAAAGTACAGGTGGCACTAGCAGCTCTACCCACAGTAAACCCTAGACTTTACATCCATGTCTGTTTCCTTTGGTGTCACTCCGGTTCTGTAGAAGCACTAGCCACTGTCAAGGCGCACGCATACATTTCACACCAGCTCCGTAGCGTAAACCATTACGAGAAAATGCCAGATTAAGCTTCCTCCAGCATGTTTTCCACCTGTGTGAGTCATTAGGAATCAGTCACAATTACCTGACTGCATGAAACATCTAAGAAGCAGCTGCATTATCTATCAATGGAGTCAAGTTAAAAATCTGAAGTTTCTCTGCTGTATATTTTAGCAGAAAATTTGCACTAGAAAATAAGACTGAATGCAAGCTCAGTGTTAGTAACTCCAGACAGATCCTGCAGCTCCATGCTGACCTCATATACAACATACTGAAAGCCTGAGATTTGGGTGGGGGAGGTTGTTTGGGTATTTACACATTTGCTTCTAATACAAATAATAAATAATTCTGTGACAACTGGCAAACAAGAGCATGAAAGTCAATATCGAAAAACAAAGGGATAAAAACAGAAGTGGAAAAGTTACTCACTTGTCCTTTGCTGCTGTCACATAATTTATCTATCTCTTCTCCGGCTTTCTCTCCATTGCTTTCTGACTGTTCCTGTCCTCTGGGTGCTACAGCTTTAGGTATAGACATGTACATCCAGTCGAGAAATCCATGTCATTTTGAAAGCAAAAGTAGTAACAGTGTTCTCAACGGAAATCTCCTCCTCAGCCAATTTAATAGAACAGGTTCTTCACCTTACTTCACTAGGCTAGAGCTTAGAGGAAGCTTGTACTATGCTGGTACTGCTGGACTCCTTATATGACAGGAAACCATCCAAGGTTTCCTAGGTGGCTTTTGTATTGTAATTAATCCTGCTTAAATTGGCTATAAATCTCTTTTCCATGCTCAGCGATACTCTGCTTAAATCCTCCGGTGTCTTCAGTGGCATTTAACTCAAACAGCTACTTTTGCTAGGGCGTACAAACCAAACCCACACTGTTTCCTATATTTACACGAGGCGAACATCCTTGAGAGAGAACATGATGATTTCTGTTGCCCTGTAAAGATCTCTTTTGTGAAGATACAGAAATGGAAAAAACCCGACTCTGGAAGCAGTTTCATTACAAACACTCCAGAACGTACGCTGGACAGGACTTAGATTTCAGGGGAAGTTGTTTTTCTGCGCATAAAAGAAAGGAAAAGCAGCCTGATTTCTTCCTGTTGGGAAAAAAAATCATCATCTTCTGCAGTGTGTACTCACAGCAGAGAATTAGTGCTGCCATCACAGACTCAGCATGATACAACATGTGATGAGGTACCATCCGTTTAATCATCTGCAGTACCAAATCCAAAAGGCAATACATTTCCAGTGTCTGCCTCTAAAATAGGCTGCTCCTTCCATGTTTCTCAAACACTTCTTTTTACTGAAGTGACTTAGAAACCTTTGAAATGAAAAGCAGTGGTTAGAGGATTCTTTGCAAATATAATTTCATGCTTCTACGTGCTTAACTAACTAGTTCTTCTCAGACAGCTATAGGTAAAACCACATAGCTTTTCAAAGAGGTATTATTCAAAACAATTCCTTCAAGAAGATTATAAACTAAACTCCAGAGGAAATCAATGCTACTTTCAGAAATTAAATACTTATCAATACACGGACTTTCTCTAAGTTGAGTGATCAACATGGGAAAGGCTTTTCCCTGTGTAACCCTTTTTTTTTGACAGCTATCGTAATATGTTTTCACAACAATTTACAAGAAAAAGAAAGCTAGTGAAAATTCACAAAATTTTCTTTCCATAGCTTCCACATCCTACCATATGGCTACCAGGATCCAGAATCCGTACACCTCTGCATAATTCCAAGTATTGGAACTGTCAACACATGTAGTAGCAGAGCTTGGGCTTCAGCCATCACTTCACTTAGGAAGGAAGAGAACCAGTTAATAGCAGTGATGCACCAGTTCCAGCAGAAAAATGAAGCATATCCAAAAGAAACTTTGCAAGTTCCAAGTGAGTCAAAGGAGGGACACCACATTAGCAGCTTAACCAGAAACACTGCAACATGCTCAAAAGACCCACTGTGAAAAAGCACACTTTTTTGCTCTAATGAAACAGTGACCACCTAGGGAGGTGCCTCTGTGGTCTTAATCAGTCACCTCCTTAAATGGTCGAGAAATCTACCTTCAGCCCATTAGGTAAGAAAAGTTTTCCATTCTTCCGCATAGCTGTTCCTGAAGAGTCCAGAGGAACGTGGTCCATCCCTCAGGAAGATTCAACTACGGATTAGGCCATGAATGCACTGAAACCGGCTTCATTTTGCGTGAGGCAGTTTTCAACACACTGTGGCGAGTTTCTCTCAGAATCATTTGGCTCCATCAGTGTGCCAATCGATTTTATACAGTTGCACTGTTTGTAAGACAAAGTCTGTATGTTCAGAATTAGCCACAGTTTGTCATTATTTCACCAATATCTGAACTGCTGAAGTGGTTACCCTTGCAAAAATAAATCTTTGGAAAATACTCCGTAAAGGGACACTTGTGATTTGTTCTGTCAAGCAGAAGGAGCTCACCATCATCGTGATAGTTTTCCATATCTAAAAACCCAAGTTGTAATCTCTGACAGGGGAGAAATCAGTTAAGACAATGCTATCCCACCATGGGCATGGGGATCTCATCCTTTGAAATATAAATCAGACAAGATTCAAATACACTTGACAAGTTGTGAAAGAACAACAGACTGAGGTGCAAAAAGGATTCAAACCACAGGAGAGTGGGTTTTTTTAAAACAATACTTGGTAAATAGCATAAAACCACTAAATTGGAGGCTAATGCTTGGAACTAACAGTACAATGCTTCTATGCAGGCATCGCTGACAACTTTCAAGCAGTTTTTCACGTGAGTGTAACCCCTGGATGAATGGAGATCTGCAGACAGACCGCTGCTACCATGCAAAAAACATACTAACAGACCTGTCTGAAGTCTGATCTGAAAGGCATTCAAACAATACCCTCCCCTCTCCCACTCAGCTCAGCATTATCAACCTGAGCATCAGTATGAGTTTGTCTTGGCTATCCAACAGAAACTGATACGGACTTGCCAGCACACAACACCTTTGCGCATCACCTCAGGGACACAAAAATGTTTGAAGAACTGGAATTCCTCAAAACAGCATCATGTACAGGTCCTACAATGCTTAGTGGTCCCCAGTATAAAAACAGGATCTTGATCTATTCTCATTTCCTTAGGATTTATAACCTAAATTCCTATGGGTTCTTAATGCAGGTTCAAACATAGAGCCTAAACACCACCCTCCAGAATCACAGCTTCTGTGAACGCAACAGTGCACTGCTAATGCACTGTACCCACACTTCCCAGTGTTGGTATCCAGCAAGCCATATTCTCCTTCCATGAGGGGGCCAAGGATTGGCATTTATGATGCTCAGGTAGAGATTCTTACACTGCTTTTCCAAGCTTCATTTTTGGATGACACAAGCAGCACAATACCTGTCGGACAACACTGGTGGGCAATAATCACATTGCTGCCTCTCAGATCATAGGCTCTTTTCTGCAGACAATGTCAATCAATCTATGATGTAACCTAAATTTCAGTTAGCAGAAATGATTCACCAGCCAACTTGTGAGATGGCTTCACTGACTGGACTATTTCAATATTGCTAAGAATGGGATCTCCTGATTAGAATTTCCCCATACATTAAAAAAAAAAAACCCTTGGAACTAACTGATTTTACTCAATGCAATCTCTTCCCAGATGGCTTCACTGCTTCAGACACCATTTCAATACCACAATAGGAATAAACCGTTAAATAAATAGGAATAAAGGAGGAGCACTGAAATTTAATATATCAAGTGTTAAACAGGGAAAGCTGGGTTTTGCATTACTATTGCCCTCAGTTTGTTTGTTTTTGAAATCTTCTGAAATCAGGTAACAGGAGCACCGAAGACTATAAAAATGAAGTCTTCAACAGAAGAGAATTCTTTGATGAGCAAGACTGGCACATGAGACAACTTTCAAATGGCTGAAAGAGGGACACTTGGAGCACCACAAATTCTATGACATGGACTCACAGGTTAAAACAGGTGTTTCCAAAGTATCAAGTGATAGAGAATCACAAATCCTGGTAACTGCCGAAGGGTCAAGGCTGAGCTGAACTGCCCACAGCAACCGCTGACACAAAGTCACTTGGGTGGATGTTGCGCAGGTTGATAGAGGGATGGTCTGGTGTGGAGGGGTCCCTGTCCGTGGTCCTTAAGCAACTGCCACCATCACACTGGCACTAGCGCACCCACTCACTGCACTTGCTAGTAAGAATCAAGCACGTGCAAGTCCTGTGGCAAGGCACACAGCCTGCCAAATGCTCACCGATTTTCTGTTTGTCAGCCAAAATGGTCTTACACAACTATAGTTTCAGAAAATATTTGCTGGGTGGCAGAAGAAAAGCAGGCTAAAGGAAATAAATGAATAGACAATCATCTCTGAGCACATCATCCCTTCAAATTTGGTTGATAGCTCCTCATTCTAGACAATGTGTCTGTTGAAACCATCAGGAATTTATCATGGATTGTTTGCTGGAAAAGAACACTATTTTCTTATTTGTTGTGCCATCTGTACTTCTACAAATTGTGTTCTAGGAGGGAGTTCAAAGCACAGGCAGCTCTGAAGCAATAGCAGAAATGTATGTTAAGATGTATGAAACGTTTCAGAGGAAGCCAAAACCGTTATATAGGCTTAGCCATTACACTCTAAGCCCCACACCTCTAAAATCCTATTTTTCTGTTGTCGAGTGAATTCACTTGACCTTCCACAATAACAGAGTTTACACTTTACACTTGTACAAATGTAACCTCTTCAGACAAGGACTGCCTGTCTGTGTGTTTTACGTGGCAGCTGTGTTGTCCACTAGAACTTCAGAAAAACCACCAAAACCTTCTTCCTGTCTCCTTGGATCAAATCAGCAAATATAGAGTGACAGACACCTCAGTCTAGCATGGAGTTTCATACGTGCCTGTATGGAAATAGGGCTTAAAAGTCCAACTCAAACCTTCCACCCACAATGGGAAGTCATCTAAGTTTAGTTTGGTTCCATCTTAACAGGAACTGGTTGCTCCAGAAGAAATAATGTCTCCAACTGAAATCAGTCATAACAGCTGTGGAAATTTTAGACCTCCAATTTATTGAAAAATTGTTTTCATAATTTGTTCAAGGATCAGTCAAGAGTCGAGGAAGAGAAGGCAAACACACCCTAAGCTCATCAGCATTCTCCTGCTGGGACCAGTGTCTCATTAACCAGCAGTCATCACAGACAGTAACACCGTACCTTTGCAGGTGCAGTGCTATGAGTCTGAGAAGACTCCTGGTATCAGGGGAAATCTCTCAGACCTACAGGGACTTGGCTCCAGAGTGAATCGCAGTTACTCCCCTTGAGCTTGGCACGTAGTACATGCCAAAGCTGAAAGAGCAACAAAAAAATTCCTGAGCTTACCCTCTAGAGTGGTGGCCTGGCTGATGGTATCAAAACATAGGTAGTGCAGCCCAAAACAAACTTTCTGCTTCAGTTTGCCTACTTCTGGTACCCAGGCTGTTTAAAGTAAGTTGCAGACATACTGGAACAGACTGCATCTGGGCAGTCTGGTCCTACAAATGAATGGTAGTAGAACTATGCTTTGCTGCCAGTCTTTACATTTACCAAAATTCCAGCATTCTGACAGAAGGATGAGGGAGTGTTATATTTCTTTTTAAGAAACAGGGTACTGTCTGACTACACTTATCAGTAGCTGAGAGAATTATAGGTGCAGACAGGAAAAAGCAAGTAGATATTTTAAAAGCGTCTAAAAGAACAAAATAAAACAAGCCTTGTGACTTCCCAAGTCCACTCCAACAAAATGCACTATCTGCATTTAAACTTTCTAGTCACAATACAACACAGAAATAGTAATAAAACCATAAAACACCCATCTGGTAAAGTCTGCGGACTAAGGGCTTTCATAATCCACTAAATAGGGTACAAAAAAATCTTGAATTCTGCTTGAGAAGACACATTACATATGCTCTTTTGTTTATCTAAAAATCTCTTCATAGTCATTAATTTGACTCATGGTGTCATTGTCATCACTGTACCCCAAAAGCACTGAAAAGGCCTCAGGTTTTCCAATTCCTGCACTAAGATTTAAAAACTACAGTCCCTAGTTCATCCAGTTTTGTACAATTCATCTGCAATTGTCAGGTGAGTCAGTCCTCTCTCATGGAGGTTAGCAACACCTCCAGCTTTCCCCTACCTCTCTTCAGTAAATGGTTGAGGTAGAATAGCAGAAAGAGCAGTGGATAAACACACTGTGGCAAAGAAGTCTGAAAACATTAACACCACCACCACCCCACCAGCACCAAGTTCAGGGGATTACACACGGGCAGCTGACCAAAAGAAAATGGGATAAAGCATTCGTATCAGTGGCTGGTTTCTATGAAAGGTAACAGACCACCACAGAATCCTGTAAGGCAAGAACAAGCCAGAGTTTCTGTAAGCAAAGCAGCAAATGCTTTAAAGAACAATTCATAGAATCATTAGGAATCAGAAGCGACCTTGAAGGATCACCCAGTCCAATCCCCCTGCCACAGCAGGAGCACTTAGACCAAGTAGCACAGGAACACAGCCAGGTAGGTCTTCAACATCTCCAGAGAAGGAGACTCCACAACCCCCTTGGGCAGCCTGTTCCAATGCTCCGTTACCCTCCCTGTGAAGAAGTTTCTTCTGATATTGATAGGGAACCTCCTCTGTTCCAGCTTGCAACAATTCTGCAACAGTCAAATGTTAGGCAGTAGCCTCATACAAGATGACTTCAAAAGCAAACAGAATTACACCATCAGAACCAAGGAGGCAGAACATAAAGGAAGAGGTCCTATCAGCTTTTCCAAACCAAAACTACCAAGTATTAGCAGAAACAGTATACACAGACCACATGAAAGTAGAGCAAATTTATTGCAAATGGAAGTTAAATGACCGAAAACACTACTGGGAAATAGCTAACCTTACAAAAGGTGCAGCGCTCTGCAAAAGGGATGAAAGCTGTATTTCCGACATCTGCAGTTCCCATTTGTCCCAACATATATAATGGAATGATATTCTGTTTGTGTGAAAGCGCAAAGAATCAGCTCATCATTTACCTCCAGGATTGTTTAGCCATATCCAGGAAATATGTCTAGACATAGCTACAGTTAAATTATACTAAGAAAGTACTTGGAAAAAATCTGATTACGCCATGAATATTAGAGATGGAAGTGTCTGAACAGCAACCATACGGAGTTAATCCTACATCAAATCGTCTTGAATAACTCTGAGACAGTGAAGTGATTACGCTTCATGCCTTGTGCCTTGCATCCTGGAGAATGCTGAAATGCTTCAGAAAATTAATATGGTAAATGAATAAATGAGAGAAAGTGGGAATACCACAGAATTTAAAGAAAATTTAATACTTGTAGTAACAGACAGCTGCTAGCTATTGAGCACCCTTTGTAGATGAGGGAAAGAGACAACATTCAAACCAAAACATCATTCCCCTTGCTGAAAAGAGCTCTTACCACCCATTGTAGAGAACTAGGTTTCTGATCTTCTACCAGAAGAGAGGACCACAAAACTGCATGGCTCTAACATTTTAGACATCACACAGGAATGCAGTTCTGGAGTGACTTTGTTACAAAAAGGCTGCAATAAATTATACCTGAGTGCTACCAAATTAAAAATAAAATCCCACTTGTTCTTTACCAGCAAGATGACAAGATGTTGCTTTGCAAGAGTCAAAAACCACTGGGGTTAAGTGAAAGCATTTCTCCTGCATTTACCGGCATTACTCATTTCTGAGGAAGCAAAGAATGAATGAGGGTTGCCTCTCCCAAAACCAAGGAATTTCAAGACCCTAACCTATAATCCCCAAATCCTGCAGAACTACAGCAAACCAATAAAACATTTTTGCATCTGGATAAGGACTTTGCAGATGCAGATGCTCAGTAAAAGCCAGTGGGGCAAAACCTGATGAGCTGTACCATTACTCAAGTAGGTTAGAGCATGACAGGTTTCAATAAGCAAATGCGGAGTAACATTTCACAGAATCCAGAGCACATGCAATACTCAACTCAAGGGATATTGACTGTTTGGAAACAAACACAAGAAACTGTTGTGAAAACTACTTGTATAAATTAAAAACGCAGTGTCTCAACTGAGAAGGATCCCAAATTCATAAATATGTCTCACTGGAGAAACGTTTGCATAGGAAAGAAATTTGAAAGAGAAGCAATACAAGCACACATGTCAGGGCTTCAGCTGAGCAGTTTCTTACAAGCCAGAATACACTTGCATACATTTGCAAAGCTGGAATCAGGACTGTTGCCCAATGGAAGCATTTAATTTTACATCTACTCACCACTTCTTTTTCCTTAGAACACTGCAACAAACGTAAGTACAATTTTTACCTTTCACATGGATCTGTGACAAAGCACAAGCTTAAGTGCATCCAGAAAAGGCAAGGTTATGTTTTATTGCTTAACCCTGTTTTTCTCAGTGTGGATAGTTCTATTTCTTGATTTCAATGCATAATCCAAAAAGATATTGAGTGTTGGGCTGACTACCTTACCACTCAACTATAAGCAGCAGTCTGGAGCAGTCCAGAGGCATACAAGAGGCAGAGAGGCAGCAGCTCTTCAGCATTAACTGTACGGTACAGCTGAAAACTAGCTAACCAACAGGCCTACTAAGTCCTAAATCTACAGCTACTGTTTGACACCATCTACAGCTTAGATATGTGAAGCCAGTAAAAAGTAAATGGAACCGGACTGCAAATGCATGTGGCTGTATATCTTAAGGTCCTCTGCTTGATTTAATTCTGTTATGCAAGTAAATCTTCATCTCATCATGACACATAATCTAAAAAGAAGGAAGTCTAATAATTTCACAACAGAAGTTCTTACTCTAGCAGTGCTGGATATGCCCAAAGTCAATTTAAAAAACTTTCTCCATTAAATATAGTGACCATTACAACCAGAGGTCTATTCAAACAGAGGAAAGCCCACTTGAACATTGTACTAGATCATTTATCCTGATATGGAACTGTAAATCTTGTCACATCGACAAGAACTCTAAATAAGATTTGATTTATCCTAACTAATTATCCTCAGTAACATGACTGAGCAAACAAATCTCAGCATAAGATAAATGAATTAGCATTTTCTGCATTTGCTTGTAGAGATTACATTTTCAAATAATCATTCATGCATACCATGGTATTTGACCTGACAGACAGACAGGGGAGAAAAAGAAGTTCTTAAAATGGAGCATAATATTAGAGGTTAGCCTCTCAGGCTTCACTCGCAGACTGACTGAAAACAGAGTTCATAAAAAGCCCCAGTAAAAACTATTTGTTAACATTCCTTTAACATGAAGCACAACACACCAGAATTCCTTCTGAACTAAGAATGTGACATAAACCTAGTTTAGGAGTTGGACAAGAAACGCTAGCGAGCACAGGCCCTCAAGCCAGGCACGTACGGTGCACAATTGCTACCATTCCATCCTCTCTTATGTGTTCTTGTAGAAAGTGGGAAAACCCTGGGAAAGGTTTTCCCCATTCACACACACTATCTGAGTTATGACAGAGAAGACAGAGTACAGTCCTCAGTAATAAATAAATCATATCTACAGAAACATTTCCATGTGCTACTTGAGATAAAGAACAGGATAAAACCACATCCAGTTCTTATCCCCACTGCTGAAAACTCCAAGCATACAATGCGGACACTATCTAGCTGCATGTTCTCTCCTCAAAGCTCCTAGCCAGAACATCATCTCTAAGGAAAGAGCCACTACAGCAAGCAAAGGAACAAGACCTAAATCCAGAAACAACTGCCATGATGATAGTTCTGAAGCAACTGAATCTCCTGCTCAGGAACTGTGCATTTGTTCTAGGTTCTGTGTCAGTTGCCAAGTCGCATTTTTGTCTGAACATTAAGGATTGCTTAATTTGTCATGTGTATAGTGCCCCTTTTCCATACCTACTTACTTAATGGCACTGTAAATAATTTCATCTTTCTTCCAAAATATTTAGCTTCAGGAATAAAGAGGAAAACATTTCAATGACAAAACATAGTAAATCAGGTAAATCAGAATGGATAATTTAATGTTCTATCACTCCCCCTGTGAGTGGTTACAAAAATACAGCAATCAAGTTCTGTGCCCAACCAACCCATTGGCCTAATTTTTGCAGTGGATTGTAGCACATTTGCTCACAAGAAGCTATAAAAACAGTCATAATCTCATAAGTAAAGTGCTGTAACATAGAAGACCACACCCACATGGATTTAATCTGAAAAGGAAATTAAGATAACCTCTACCTAACGCCTAGCCCATTAACATACTGCTATCAGTGAAAAGCAAAGACTTTCTCAGTCAGTCCCCTGCAGGAAAGACACACACATCTGTAGTTCCATGGCCATATGACATGTCCAGAAGCACAGTTCAGGTGAGGGGGGGGTGGGGGGTGGAAATCAACCCCAAACCCCACAAACTAACAATCCAGAAGTGAAGTCAGTCTGCAATATTTTTTTTTTAGATAGGCAACCAAAACCGTAATTTCCATATTATGCAGGCATACACTGACATCATTCGCCACTGGCAATTACACCCATAGAAGGACTTTAAACTTTCTGTTTATTCAGTCAGATAAATGGATAAAATAGATAATTATCTTGAGTATCAAGATAAACTATCACACTTTACCTAGCTTGAACTTTATAATCGGGTTTAGAATCATTTCCTTTTCTTTAGCTTTTATTAATCTAGCAGAAGATGGAAAACTGTAATCATCGGCCCCACATTAAACAGTTTGCCTGCCAGGGTCTCCAACGATTTGCCCAAGCACAGACAGATTAAAAACAAATGAGAAAGTAGATGTTGCTACACACTACAGTTTGAAGCGAATACTATTACACATTTTGTAAACAACAGTTAAAATGAGTTCTGATAAACTGACAGGGGCGATCTGACAAAGCCATTCCACATGAGCCTGCACACTGAAACCCAGTATGGGCTGAATACACTTGTACTTGGATAAAACATCAACTAGACAACACATTTGCATTTAAAAGGCAGGGGGGCAAGGAGAAGAAAAAGTAGGGAAACTAAGTATCTGAGTCTCTGCTTGTCATGCTGTCATGTCCCCCTCCACCCACCCACCCTATTCCTCACTCCCACGTTCAGTCTTCAGTAGGAGTCTTGAACGAAGAGCGTCAGGAGCACCTTGACACATTTTTGATGCTGCCAAAACCAAATCTCTACTGCTTCTCCTACTTCTGAGGCACTAATGAACTAGTGAGCCTTCACTGGTAAACTGTAATTAGAAAGCCCTACAAACTTTGAAAAACCATTGACCAACAAATATGCCAGTGCACTCTCCAAACACAGAACCTTTATTCCAACAGGAACTTTCAGTAAAAAATGATGTGTGAACAGCAGACACTGATGTTCACACAGCACGCTGCATACAACCCAGCAGGCGATTCTTCTGTTTTTTTTGGATTATGCCCTGGAGGTGCTGGCACAATGGAATTTCAATACCATAATTGCTTATTTCTCTGTGTGCCAGCCTCTGAAATAACAGGTAAAACGAAAAAAAAATACACATGAAACAAACGTTCTCTTTTTTAAATTACAGGAATCACAAAATAAAATGTTTTTAATTCTCTAGTTCAAACGAAGTAATTTATAACCATGACACAAACAGAGAAGAAGCACAAAAGAAGGGAAAATACCGAAATAACATAACGTTCCCAAGGTTCAGTTTACAAGGACCTCACACTAAGTTTTTTTTTTTTGCAACTCTTACTAGAAACAGTATTATTTGCTAAAAATGCAGTAGCTGCCAAAAGCTATGATCCATCTAAAGCAAACATGTTTAAGATGGAAATAGAGTGTTAATGCTGAAGAAAGACAGGATTGAGTATACAAGTTTTCTTTTAAAAGTGTTGAAGCAACGGCAGCACAGAGCTGTTTGTTTTTCATCTTTCTGCACGAAAAAAATGATTGCACTTGCAGATAAGCACCTAAATTGGAGAGAAGTACATTAAGACAATAATAGGAGTAATCAAATTTCAAGCTTTCTAATTAAACCTCTTTTTTCCCTCCGCAGAAGGTTATTGGGAATTCAACACTAGCCTCGGTTCACATGATAGAACAATGGGAAAATTTTCCGAATGGTTGAACGCTAACCCTGACAAGTGTGGAGAGCCAACTACAATACATTATATGGTAGCATAACCTGCCACCCACGTTGCTGAGAGAACAGCTTTCAAACACATGCACCGAGCTGTAAAACCACAAAATCCCTTATTACACATTGTCCCTTACTTAAGGTGAAATACACTGTTCCCCCCGCCACCCCGTTTTACAAATCTGGGTGCCTTTTTTAAACCTTCATCCCTGAAGTTTATTTAGCAGCTAACTAGACTGTTTTTCAGACTTTTTTGTTTCCAAATGTCATTTTTCCTGTTTTGTTTTCTAACCAAAATAAAATCCTGTTTTCACAGCACACAGTGAAGCCCTGTTATGTCTCTCACTGTTGCTTTTTTTTTTTTAAATACTACTTCCACCTGTGCGACATTATCCGACTTCTGCCTAGGAAATGTTTGATATATGACTAATTCATTTGTGAAGACTTGTTGCTGGAGTAAACACTTTCCTTTTTTAAATAAAAAAGTCATGACTCACCACTGGTAACACAGAGAAAAAAAAAGTTCCATCTCACTTTTGATTACAAGACCAGATATTGTATTATTTACTGTGATTCTCCTCCTTTGTTATGCAGTTTGAATACATTCAAAAGACAAAGGCCACAGTATGTGTGGTTATAGACGCTGGCATTCATGTAAGTCAACCATTGCTGTAAAATGACAAACACACTCCACCCTCGTTACAACACGCTGTGGTTACCAGCCAAACATCCTTGCCTTTTCTGAAATAAAAGCAGACCAGCAACCCAACGCGAGGACAGCCGATATGGTAAAGTGATAACAATTGCTAGAAAACATAACTCCAAACATGGAAAGTGAACTACTTCATGATTTTAGGAACACGTGCAACCTCATGCCATGAGAAGAGGATCACTGAAAAGTGCTGGTATATAAAACTTTCTAAGTTAATGATTCCCTCCCCTCTTACACACCACCCCCCGCCCCCCACATGTCTGCTGCTTGAATCATTACATTCCAAGATAGTTAGAGGATACAGACAGTTTCTTCAGGGGTTTTCAGTTGCAACTTTGCTGGCAACAGGAATTTTATTTGCAAGTGTTTCTATTCTACTGACAAGGTCAATTAGTCCAACGAACTATTGGTTGCTCTGTCTGATAGCTCAGTGTATTTATTCAAGCAAGCACTTTTATAACCCGCAATTGAATGCAGACAGTTACCCTTGTAAACACAACTGTCCACAGGGATTTTTCACTACGTTTGGGGCTTACGAAAAAGCATGCTTTTCTTCCCTCAGCCTGATAGCGCACAAGTTTGATTACAATTTGCATTTTCAGGCAAGAGGGTGGGAGGAAGAACAGACCACTGATTCAAATATATCTTGTACCTAATATACATTTTTGGACCAATATCTAGGAGATAAAGAACACAGGCATTTGATTGATCTCTCTCGGAGCTCCAAGAATTCGGTAGAGCTATCAGAGAGACAGATTGGTATCTCTGCTCTATCCAGGCATTAAAATTAAAAAAGTGGTGGTTTAAAAGCAACAAAGAGATGCTGTAGGTAGCACTAGGGGTTACAGGCTACACAAAACACTTTCACAAAAGCCACAAGTAATGGGGGCTAGAATCCAGCTGCAGAAGTCACTAGACTTCAAAAAAACAAAATTAGAAGAGGGCTATTCCACAACTGTAGCTACAATTTCCGTAGGTCAGCCTCTGAAACCAGCCGCACATCCACCTTGTACAAACTGCTGCACCATGAACTCAGTCTGTGTCTCGACCTGTCTGCTGCACTTGTGGATCCAGGATACCATCATAGGTACATAGGTATTACCAACCTATATACTTCAAAAGAGTTTTAGAGAATAACTCATCCTAATTAGCAATTGCTTTCCAATCTCATAGTTGCTGTAAGGCTACAATTCTATCTCAATGCTTTTAAAAAATACTACCATAGGGTTCAAGGATTTGGTGCTCTTTCTCTCACACGCAGACCACTACCTGCAATCTGCTCCAGCCCACCAAAGAGAGGACTGGAATGTGTTATCAGCAATTAGAATATATCAGTGGAGGCTTGCATTAAAGCATTCCCCATCATAGTGAAGGACACTTTCCCTGAATTGATAACTACCTATTTATCTGAAGTTGTAAGCTATTCATACCAGGAAGATTCTTACACAAGTCTTATCTAACAAACAAGGCTTTTGAGAAAAGTCTTCAAATGCTCTTTCTGATCATCATGCACAGAAGAGATTGAACCACGTAGCCAAACACTTCTGACCAGCAGGTACCACCCAGCAGAACGTGACTGGTGTCAAACTCATTAGTAAATTATGTAGGTCTTTCAATTCTATATGAAAAAAAAAAAAATCACACACTTCTTCCAATTCCTTTTCCACGATGAAACTTAGACCAAATAATCATGAAAAGCACTGTAATTCCAGGCAAGCCTTTCACACATATATAAAATCCTGTGCTTTGACCATTTCCCAGCCTCTATATACTTGAGTTCCCTCGAGGAAAGCTCTGTACTTCATCAAGTTCCTGCCTTCCATGGAGCTGTTGCCATTTTCATTCACATGGCTTTTCCTCTGCCTCAGAACGTAAAGTCAGACTGACAGTACTAAAAATACAGGGTCTCTTTAATGCACTCTTGCCTAATTGGGTCCCTCTGTGGCAGGAAAAGGTTCCTTCAGAGGTTTGTTTTGAGTTCTGGTATGCAGAACAAAAAAAATATCTTTCTGCATGCAACTCCTGTCACAGCATCAAAAAAATGGTCAGTTCTCCTCCTCCTCTGAAAGATCAACAGAACTAATGTTCTGTTACTCTTAAAACACCAGTTTAGCACAAGATAAAATTAAAATGCTTGTTTTTATGATGGCAGAATCTTCCACTCGCCAGAATTCTTTTAGATCTAATGTGGATCAGGCTATTTGTACACTCATCCCACATGCACAGAATGCTGTCTCAATAACTGCATCTCTCTTGATCACATAGTAAGGTCTGTTCCAATGCATCACCCTTCCAGGGTAGGAAAAGCAAGAGAACTGCAATTCTGTTCCAAATTTCCACAGTTTGAACCATATATTAGGTGATTTCCATAAGCACAGGGCATTCCTCTGGATGACAATTCCCACGCTGGAGCAGAATCTCTACCACGAGCGAAGAGGTGTCCCTGTCCGTGGTGCTTGGTCACATCACCAGGGAGGCTGCTGCACTTGGTGACCAAACGCACCTGCTTACAAACCACCAAGACCCAGGGCTAGAAAAACCACTGAGAACAAAATAGACCACACTTCAACACAAAGCTGAAACAAAGACTCGCACTACTGCCAGGAAGGACATACTAAAATAACTGGGATTTCACTTGAGTCTTCAAGGTTGTGTTGAAAAGGTTTTGCAGGCTTTAGTTCCAAGAGGAAAGCACACAGCAACTGAGCTACAGCAGTACTTCATAGCATTCTTTAATGCAGTCTGCCATACAGGACCTCCAATGGCATCTTTTTCCTACATAAGGGCTATCCTTCACTGCCCAGCAATACAGCACTGCATACCCAAGGAGGTCACTAGCCAGGGCAGGTACCCTGCTCCAGTGGCACTGCTTCAGACTGAACTGCTTCTGAAAGCACCCAAGAGAAAACATACTGCTCATCTAAGTTACACAAAGCCATGATGCTATTTGTCTGCAGATTTGCCCTACTGCACAAAGAGAGCATATTCACAATCAGAGGCTTCCTCTTCCTCCCCACCACCACTTCAGTCGTGCATTTCGGATCATCTCTTTGTAGACCCAAACATTAACACATCTCATCTGGCATGCAGACTATTGCTACCCACAATATCTGTCCTATAACACATCTTCCCAGTTTCTCTGAACTACACAAACACTATATTTTAAAAAGTCCGACTTCAAATCAGAATCCATGGCAAAGTGCAAAAAGCATGCTGCAAGAACTAACTGCTACCGACACAGGAAAGAAATCATTCCCATCCAGTTGCGTCTTGGTTAGAGCCAAGGCTGCACAAGACACAACCACCACCTTCTGTTGTGGAGCCCTCTACTCTGGACAGACAACAGAACACAAGACTTTGTCTCTTTCAGGTGGAGCCTTACCCCTTTTAAAGCAATTTGAATTTGGGGATTAAGAGCAGTTTAAACTTCCCAGATGCAAATTAATAAAGAGGAGTAACTGTTTTTAGAAGATTGGACCCACACCTTCCTGGAGTGTCTTTTATACCCAAATATGTAGAAGAGGCTGAAACAAGAAATTGCCAGGGTCCCTACATAACATGCTGACGGCAGAAGCCATTGAAACTACTAGTTGACTATAACCAAAATCCTACCTGCACTTTGCCTCAGACCACTTCATATTTCTACATCAAAATAATCTGATGATGACCTAAGTGGTCATCTGATGATGACTTAAGTCTTGGAGGGGTATAAATGCTGTAAACAGTGTTTGGAGACACCAGAAATCTCTTGCATCCTTTGCAATGGGTTACTTTCATATCATGAGAAAGTGCAATAACTTAAATGGATCCTGAAGAGTCTGGATACTGTTCCAGAAAGGCCTCTATCAACTATCTTGTCCATCAAGACTGCCTGCACCATTATGTAGAGGAACTCAGACTGAAAATAAGAGCTTGTTCTGCAAGCTGGACAGCTGTGCTACAATGGCACTGAAGTCAGAGAGAGAGGTTTACCACACACAACTGTAGCTCCTCCAGCACCACAAGGGAATAATGCTGCTAGATTATGATGGCAGTTCTCACTCATAGGATGGGGTACAAACGACTTGTTTCTCAATGGGGGAGGCAAGCAAACCCAGAACTTTTATTCAGAAAATAGTTTCATCTTATGTTCCAACAAAGACATGCCTACGTACTAGACCACAAACTAAAGTTCATCTTCTGTTAGTGATAAAACCTACCCTAAAAACACACATTACACTGTTTTGAAAGTTAGACCATTCAGAATAAAACACATGGAGACACCACAGAACTTTCATCAGACACTATGAGCTGGGCAAGCATCCATGGAAAAATATAACATTATTCAGCTGGATTTTCCACCCAGTTAATCAGTCCTGAAGCCAATGGAATCAGTCTATAACTAAGCCGATTTCTCTAAAAAGCTCATAACAGTTCAAAATGTTTTAGTAACCTGCCTACGAAACAGAAGCTAAAGAAACAAAAGTTTCAGGATTTAATGAAAACCTGAGAAACACGTCTGAAGTGTTATCAAGTCATTCCGGAAAAACAAAAATTGATAGCAACATTTACCATCACAGTGGCAACAAAGTTGGCTACAGCAAAGTACTGTACCTCATTAGTAAGCAGCTTAGCCATATTTTCATCTCAGTTTCAAATTAAAGAGCACATGAGCATGTGGTACATATAAGGATTATTGCTCTCGTGCAATATATTACTGTGATTAATAGACTATAAGAGACACTAGAAACTTGTTTAGAAGTTCCTTCTTCAACTAAATGTATTACGTAGAGAATTCTGAGTTTGGCAAGAAAAAAGCTAAGAAATATTGCCTGTGAAACTACAGAAGGCCGATACGCTGTTACACGTGTATTGTTTGTACAGGTCTCGAATTACACAGCTACACCCTAAAAAGTGGCACTTCACCGCGGTATAAAAGCCGAAGTTAGAGCAGCTGTATGCACAACGCTGCAGCAAACACTGTTGTTACAGGACAGCCGTTTAGGCAGTGGCAGGGCAGAGCAGCGCAAACATCGAGCTGGTACTTAAGGACAACGGTGACATCTAGTGGACACTCGGCGCACAGACACCTTCCAAATTGATTCCGTGGAATTAACACGAGTAAAAGAGAATTTGCATAGGAGAAAAGTCAAATCAACATGAAATAATAATTTATTTCAAAATAATAATTCATTTAAAAGTAAAGACACATCCATTTCAGATTGAGGATTAAAGCTGAGACCACCACAGATTACTGAAAGGACACAGAAACAGAGCACCAGCATGATGGAGGCATACATGTTTACTACTCTCTGTTCCCACTACATCTGCAGCCTTCCATGGATGATTTTAGATTTGCTTTTACTATTTAGCAAAAGGCTAGCAAAACTAAAGCCGTTAAAGCAACTCAGATCTGATCTCAGCTGTTCCCAAGAAACGTTTTCTTGTTACCATGAAAAAGTACCAAGTTTGACTAGACACGTGCAGCGAAAACACGAGCACCACGCCACAAATCTATATCCCGTGCAAAGTCTTTAGTAACGACCGTCATATCTCCAGAAATTGGATTTTTATATCATACAGTTAACAGTAATGCTGCAGCCCTTCCAAAATCTGTACACCTCACTATTAAAAAAGCACTGCAAGAATTATAGGCTACACTCAAAAGGAAAACATCACTGATGAAGTCATCTGACTGTACCTTAAATTAGACTTCCAATTCAAAGTAGTATCTTGCTTGCTTAGTGTAAGATTTTGGACAAGTTACTGTTGCTAGCTCTCCCAATCAGCAGGGGCTGGAATCAGCTATCAGCAGAGACAGAATGGATTCTCACGCCAAGAAGAGTACGGAGGAAAACTGCACAACTGACACGATCTGCACTTGTGTCGCAATTTCTCTCAGCCAGGGTCTCAAAGTGAGCTTTGAAGCAGATGCTACCAGTTAACAAGCACACATGCAGCCTTGCAGGCAGGAAGTCCAGGCCCCAAAGATACTTACGCACTATACACAGCCCTAACAAAAGAGTGTAGTTTTAAATTCTGATGCCTAGCGAGATTCAGGAGCTGAGCAATCTGTTAATGAAACCTGAATTCAGGCTTTATTTTTTTTAATCCCAAAATGCAACGGTTTCAAAGCTAAGTACCCCTTTTGATGTATGCAATGCATCGGTTTGGCAAAGTGAGATCAAAGCTGAACCAGTTCTAACCAGCCCTGTGGCAGTAAACTCTACCCTTTCCATTACAAGATGTGCATATTGAGTCTGTCACAACCATGGTAATGGAGCCTCACAGAGAGCGGAAACCAGCCTAGTAAATTTACAAGAGAAAACCTACAAGCAAACATCCGAATAAACCCAGACATTTTCTCCCTCCTAGGACGATGCCCTATTTACCTCCCAAAGCAATTTTACATCAGATACCAGAGCAAGACAAGATTAAGAAAAAACAAAGCATCATTGACCTACCCGGATTTCCTGAAGGTTATGAAAATTGTTTCCTACTCTGACGGAGATCTTGCTCGGGGTGTAACTTTCATCAGACTTGTAGTCTGCATAAATACATAATGTCTTCACTGTTGTTTTTCTTCTGCAAGAAGCAACAAGAGCTATGTCAGCATCAAATGAAAATAGTCACAATGAGTTTGTGGCGAGTTTACCATAACTACAGAAATAAGTGTTCTAAAACTTAATATAAGTGTGCCTGATTTATAAGAACCCCACTGCTAAAGCAACAGGTGTTTTCCCACACGATCACACAGAGTTGATTTTCACTCCTCTTTTGTCTGCATTCAGAAGCACCGGTATATTCAGAAACACAACAAAAGCCCAAGATGCTGAATAAACCTTTGCATATGATTAACCCTCTATTTAGCTTTATCAAATATGAACTCTACCACTGAAGAGTTCTACAGAAAGCAGGTAAGAAAAAGGTGGCAAACATCTAACCTCATCTAACCAGGCTGGTTAAAGAAGGATTTAAGTGTCCTGTACAGAACAGAATAGGAAAAGGTTAAAGTCATACAGGACTGCATCAACAATGGTCATCCACCCTTCAAATTACACTCAAAGACAGCATTTTTTGTCGCTTATTTGGGCATTCAGCAGCCATAACATTTGAAAACCTCAGTAAATTTTAGTACCTAAATTGGATGTTCACCAGATGAGGCTGTGATCCATCTGACTGCCAGTAAGTTTCTAGATTATCATCTCGTAACTGGTCCACTCCAAATCCTAAGAAAAAGAAAACGTGACTGTCTTGAATATCCCATCACCATGACACAGGCATTGTGGACAGAACCCTTCTCCAGCTAATACAAACAGGAAGCAGGTACCCTAAGTTATAGCATCTAGGAAAATATTCCTATACAGCCACACTGCCACAAAACTGGACACCAGTCCACAACATGCAATTCTGAAGTAGCAATTCAATCACCTCAAATGATAATGATACTGACTTTCAGATATTTTGAGCAGGTATAGACTATCATTAACTTTATCACTACCTTTGGATCATTTACAACAGCTTCATTTTACTTGCAGGACTTCAGCAAACGATCTGCTTTGTTACTATTGCCTCACTATAGGATTTATGATATAGTTATCTCTCTCATATTGTTTCCAGTACAGATAAGGCCACACTTATTTGCAGTGGCTATAAGGCTTAACAACAGCATCATCTTATCAAAATATAAACCACCATGTACTCTAAAAATAATGTACATTTTTTTTTACATAATTCATTGTAATTTTACCTGGCTTACATGATGAAAGAGACCAAACTGCTTGGGAACCTATTTCTCTGACAGTACCAGTCCTCTCTAACTGCTTCGGATCTGCGCCAGGCGGTGTCTTGTTTGGGGTTGTCATTTCTAGCAAAAGAAAACAAGAGAGCTTGTTAATAACTTGTTTTAACTTGATGGGAAAACCTAAGGGATGATGGCTGTTATAAAGACAATTCTTTGGCCTCACACTCTTACAATAGCCTACATAAAACAAGGTTTATACGCATGCACACATACATGTATATGTTTATTTAGTGAGGGTCCCGGAGCATTGGAACAGGCTGCCCAGGGGGGTTGTGCAGTCTTCTCTGGAGATGTTCCAGACCCGCCTGGCTGTGTTCCTGTGTGACTTGGTCTGGGGGATCCTGCTGTGGCAGGGGGATGGGACTGGATGATCTTTCAAGGTCCCTTCCTATCCCTAAGGATTCTATGATATACAATAAAGTAGAAAATGTATGTGTTTAAAGAAAAGTTTCCACATACATGTAAATACACACTTCCTACATTCACCAAACCAGTTCCACTGGTGTCATTCCAACTCACACTGAGTTAATCAGTTGCAGGGTTTGGGTTTTTTTAAGGTTTGTGTTTAAGAAACAGGTCCTGTTGAATGAAAGCACCACAACTTCCTTGCCCCTCCACACTCTGAAAAGTTGATCTGCAAGCTCAGAAGCCTATTCAGAAACTAAAACAAGCCTGGCATCCTGGAGATACTCATCCTTAAAAGTAGATAAGAGTTTAAAGTCACCATATCATTTGTTAGGGGTCCCTAATTTTGTAGGTGCTCGTTATTGCCACAGCTAACATGGTATATTTGCTTAACTTTATCTTGAAACATTAACCTGTGCCTTGCACTGCTCAGACGCTCACATTCAGTTAGCACTGAGACTAGTGTCACAGACCCTATAGCACAATCATGTTTCCCCAATTATATTTCTAATTTCACCATGTTAGTAAGCACAGAGCTGTTTAAATGCACCTTTGAGGGATGAGACTGCTGTCAACAGATATGTGTCCGGCTGTTTACTTCAACAAGAGATTTCACACTCTTTGTGGGACCCCAGATGCAGTGTTTCATCAACGTAAAAGCCAAATATTTTGCTTTAACATCCAGCCTAATTATTATCTTCCAAAAGCAAACACAACTTCTCTTGCTCTACAGAGAGCTTGAACACTAGTTAATCACTGCCTTTTGCAAAGCAGCCTTGGAATTTGCTCCTCGTTTCTCCTTTTCTAGCATGCCAATGCCTTTCAGGTTTGCTTGACAAACCAAGTTCTATAAATCTGATATTCTTGGAGAGCTTTAAGATCTACAGACTATGCATAAAAGAAACAGCTACACCATTTTAGCTAAGGCCCGTATTCAACGGGGGAAAGTAACCACTTTCTTTACATTTGTATTTAATCATAAGTTAAATGTGTATTTCATTTAGCATGCCAAAATAACAGCTGTCTAGTTAAACACATCACACCTGACTACAGCTTTTCCAGCAAAACCAAACAATGCCTGCGTTCTTGCAGCTGACCACTCCAGCGAATTTTTGCTATAGCCCTGATTTATAAGGCCATCTTTTCTGTTCTTAACAGAAAAGTGCTTCGCACCCTAGAGCCCTGGGTATTCACATTTACAGCACAAACTTTGACTCAACAGCTCTTTTCTCTGCCTCTCATTTTCTTTGGGTGGACCCTTGTTGGTTTAAGGCCTTTAATGATCTCAGGAGACATTAAAAAATGCATCTCTTGCTATGCTTACTGGTTTTTATTAGATAGAAGATTAAACAGTAACATCAATCATTCAAATTACTAATTGTTGAATTCATATTCAATAATACTAGTAAGTGTTTGGTAGCAGTGTATGTCAACAGCTATCTCACCTGCACATTTGATCTCTTGGATTACTCTCTCAACCCAATTTTGAGCATGTATTGTCTTTACTCTGCCCTCAATACAATCACTTTAAGCCTATTGTTACTCAAGTCTTTCATTGTCACTGACATAACACCACTTCACTAAGTTAAATCAGAGCAACCAAACCATGGAATTACATCAGCAGCTTTCACATGTGCATTGCTAATCTAAACAAATGTATTTTGTTTTAGTGATTTTCACAGTCTCACAGTACTGATGAGTCTGGAAAAGACCTTAAAGATCATCCAGTCCAACCTAAAATCAGCCAAGTAACCCTAAACATCTGACATCTAGATCATGCCACTCAGCACTTCATCCAGCCTAACCTTAAACACCTCCAGAGGCAGCGAGTCGACCCCCTCCGTGGGCAGCCCGTTCCAAAACCGGATCACTCTGTCAGTAAAAAACCTTTTCCTAAGGTCAAGTCCAAACCTCCCCCGATGGAGCTTAAGACTGTGACCCCTTGTCCTGTCTCCAGTGTTTTGTACAAGCCCAGACTCCGAAGTCACCTGGTAAGGGCAGAAGTTGCTCTTTAAAGGCCACTAGCACCTCTTCACAAGTGCCTGCAGCAAAAACCTGCAGCAACCGGGATACAGAGCCCATCTGACAAACCGAGCTGCTCTGGCCCAGGCTCCCTGGTAGCCCTCCCGGCACGACTTCTCTGTGGGACTTTTCACTCCCATTTTGAATATAATCAATCAGCTTTACAACATTGCATTGCGGCCGTGCCCCCAGGCTCGCACAACACTGGCAACCAGCGACACCTGCTCGCTGAGCACACCTGGCCACCGGACTCTGCCGGCCGGGGCGAGGGGCCAGCACAAGCTGGAGGTGGGGGACAGGCACCCGGTTAAGCAGCCCTGTGTCCCACAGAAAGTCGGTGGGCGCTGCCGGCACCAACCAGCGGAGCTTCCGACGGGGCTCTGGCTGCCATGACACCCTGACCCCCCCTCAACGACCCCGTCCACAGCTGGGAGAGCGCGACTGCGAGCTGCAATCCCTCCCCTCAGCACCGCGG
>VZRI01002389.1:0-24115 GCA_013397515.1 Upupa epops | reverse complement strand
ACCTGACCCTGGAAGCCGCTGCCGAGGGTGAGAAGGAGGCGGGTCCGTTCAGCGACGAGATCCCCCCCTCAGCACCACCGAGGGCCGGCAGGGTCCCTGTGCCTCCCCATGACGGCGGGCACCGCCCGCTCGCTCCCGCGGCTGTGGCGGGCGCAGGACGGCCTCGAGCCGCGCGCCCACGGTGCCCTCGCGAGCTCGGTGTAAAGGAGCGGCGCGAGGACAGCGCCCACNGGGAGCACGTTGTGTGCCGGCTCCCGGGACCGGGAAGGCGCTTCCCCGCTGCGGCCCGGCCAACCGGTGAGGCCGCCTCGCTTCTCGTCCCATCTCCCGGTAAGCGGCTTCCGAACGGTGGGGGGGGGCTGATGCCGGCCTTCTTTGGCGGAAGGGGGCGCAGGGACAGATCCCCCTGCCCAGAGTTGCTGCCGGCTTGCCGTGCTGGGCCCGGGGCTGGGAGCGGGGCCGGGCCTGGCCCATGCATAAAGACCGTCTGCTCCCAGATTGGGCCTCGTCCCCCGGCTCAACGAGAGCACTGCTGCGCCTTCTGTCGGGCCGGGGGCTGGCTCGACGTGGGCATGGCCCGGGTACGAAGAAGGGCCCGTGTGCCGGGTGAGGTCGCTCCGCCGCTGGCCGGCACTGCCCGCACACGCTGTTGGCTGGCTCTGGGCGGTTGTGTGACACGTCCCAGGGCTTGGCACTTCCCTCGGCGTCCTGGGCCGGGCGGCAGCAGCAGCATGCTGAGGAGAAACCGGCTGCTGCTGGGTTCTAAAGCAGGAATCGCCTTCGTGTGGAGGAGTGGCCGGGGTCGGAGGAAGCTGATGGATTTCTCGTCTCATAGTGCTGCTTTTGCTGGAGGAAACGCCATGCATTTCCCCTATGTCGGGCGAAATTAATCACAGAATGGTTTAGGTTGTAAGGTGCCATACTGATCGTCTGGTTCCTGACTAGGTTTCAGGGCTTTTCACTTGGACCTTGGCAGTGTTTCCTCTCTAGAACGCGCTCAGTTAATCTCACCTGCAATTTTCTAGGATAGTTTTGAAGTTCTAACTACAGTTTCTTTACTATGATTTCCTAAACCCTTGTCCTAAACCAGTAGGTACATTACTAAGTGATGGGTCTATTCCATGCATTTTATTTTGTGTTAAAAGGGAATATCAAAGATTGAGCGTTAATTAATACTGCTTAGCATCAGCTGAACACACCCACTCCTCATGCTGCGTCAGTATGTTTGACCATATCCATATTAACGTTGTACTTATTTTCATATTCATGTAACATCTTGTGACTAATATAATGAGTGAAGTTATGAGTAGGGAGAGTCGGGGCTTATTTAAACATATTTTGCCCATTGTTGCAGTTTCTAAAAGAAATCCCAAAATCATAAGTAAATGCTAGCTCTTAAGTCTTAGTAGAATTTGTTTGTACTTGTAGCATTTTCTTTTACCTCTGTGTTTATACTTACAAATGTAGTGATCTCCCGCAAGCAGTTTGTCTTTCGCTTAAATTTTCTTTGGGTATTCTGGTTCCTAACCTTTTGTTATGAATTGGCTCCATGTAGTCCCTTGGCAGCTGATCGAGAAGTAGTTCTTGAGAGCAGTTATTTACAGAGAGACATTCAGGTGCTATGCATTCTCACTTCTTTCCACAGCACTTATCTTTGGGGTTTGATGTGTAATTTAATAAAAAGGTGGGACTTTTTCTGCAGAGTAGCTGAACTCCAATTCTCAGCACAGATGCTGCGCTCACATCATGTTATTGAATGTAGCCACTGCCTCCTGTGAAAGAGATAAATACCAGTATTTCTTACAGCAAGCACATAACATTCACTCTACAGAGGATAGCTTTTGAGACCGTGAGCAAGGTTCTGCTTACGTGGTTTTTTGAAAAAAGCACCTTTCTTCTGGCATGTCAGAGATAGCAGTTGTGTCAGAGCCTACGAGTGCTGCCTTAAACTGTTGATAACATTTGGTGCCTCATTTGCAGACACTTTTTGGTGTTTCTGTGGTGTTGTAACTGGATTTAATGGACGGCTGTTTGCTTTTATGCAACAACCTGCCAAGATCTTTAGAACTTGTGGCAGTTCTTTCCTAACAGTTGTTACTGCTTTTCTCACTCTTTAACCTAGGTCACCAGTCTGTTGTTCTGGAAGGATTTTCTGTCGTCACTTTGACAGAATTCACTCATTCCACATAATGCTTTATTAGAAAATGAGTATTTTTGCTCTTTGCCTTTACTCTGTTTTCTCGGTCAGGAAATCAAAAATACAGATGTGAACTTGAGTCCTTTTAAATACCAGTTTCTCCTGCTCTGAAAGTGCTGACTGTAGTTAACGATGACTAGTGTGCTGTACTGTAGCATACGCACGCTGTATGTGTTACTGGCCTGTCCTCAGTGTAGTGAGAGGTCTCCCCTCTGCACCTTGAAACGTCCGTGTTGCTAAATGCCACCAAACAAACAAACGGTGTACAAGTGTGTAACAGGACTTGAGTCTTGTTTTGGCCAGTGCTTGTTTAATTTGCTCTAGACTGTCAGTTGTAAGGAGAAGTTACACTTTTCTCTGGTGGACACTTACCATAGACACTAGGAAATACTGCACGAGTGACAAGTCACAAGTAGGATCGCTACAGACGTCTGGATTGACTGACATGTCCATCAGGTAGATACGAACACAGAGAGATGAATGAATGTCTCCATGCTGGGTCGCTAGTTGTGTTCTCCCCACTCCAGTGCTTGGAGGAGTTACTTCTGTGGCCCTTCAGAAGTTCACCACAGATGGCCCTTGACCCCTACAGATAATGACTCTCAAGATGCTGTGAAGACTCTTCTTAGCTTGATGGCAATGCGGTATTGATACCATATAAGGAAACGCAGACCGTGAGCGCAGTTATTCAAACACTAATGAAACTCGAGGTAAAATAATCCAGCATCGTTGTGTGGTCTGCTCACATTCACTGCCTGCGTTACTTTTCCATATGCAACTACGTAAACCTGGCTTAATTTTTTTCTTAGTAATTTGATAGAGTGGTGACATACCATCTGCAAACTGTGTATAATCAGGCTCTCCAGTGCTAGTTGTAGTAGTTACACTGTGTCTTTGCCAGACCCTGTCTCATGAATAATACCTACAGGGCAGCTTGTGATAGGGAGACTGGAAGCAGCGTAGCTACTGTTGCTGCAGCGTGCCAGTACATTGCCACTTGTAATCAGTGTTATTTCACAGTGCAGGAGCAGCCCTGCAGTGGAAAGCTCTTGTGCAAAGATTTTTGCTGTTACTCACATTCATTGGCACTCCTACTCCCTGTATATGAGAGACTGCCCTGTTTGCCATCGTGCTTAAAAGGGGGAAAAGATCAATTCACTGTTTGCATACTTGAACTCTGCTAGTGACTTCAGATATGGATGTTCTTCTCTGGGCTGTCAGTGAGTACGTTCTCTTTCGGATTTCTTTTAGGATCTGGAAGACACCCACTACTCCTCCTTATAACCGGTGTATGTGCTTGACTCCAAGCTGCGCATTATGGCAGACAAGCTAACAAGAATTGCCATTGTCAACCATGACAAGTGTAAGCCAAAGAAGTGCCGGCAGGAATGCAAGAAGAGTTGTCCTGTTGTTCGAATGGGTAAGAGATGTGATGTAATGCGGAATTGAAGCAGTTGGACAAGATTTGGGTAGTTTTCCACTGGAAGGAACCAGCTTTTCGTAATTGCCAGCTCTCTGTTTATCGTTCATGCTTTGTTTCATAAAGCCTGTAGCTGTGTCAGTGACGGCATGAACAGTTAATTCATAGTAGTAATGCCACTTCTCTGTACCCTCGCTGAACGGTAATGGGTTACACGCTTCCCTGTGGAATTCAGTAATGCTGGCAAAAATTCTGAGTCCTCGGAAACTTTCTCAAGATAACTGTGCTTTTCCACCAGGAAAACTTTGCATAGAAGTCACGTCACAGAACAAGATAGCGTGGATCTCAGAAACACTTTGCATCGGTTGTGGTATTTGCATCAAGGTAAGGTCAAAGTCGTTCTGCTTTAGTTAAAGTAGTAAAACGGCACCCTTCTGGTGTTGTGTTCAGTAAGCATAGTGTGACTTCAAAAAGCAAGTTTGTGTCCCTGAGTAACAGCTCTGCTAACTCCTGTTCCTTATTGGAAGACACCAGTTCACTGGCCTGGGGGCTGGTTGTCACATTTTAGGGACTTTGGTTTTGTTTGGTCTTCTCTGGGTTTATTTGTTTGTGACCATAGACACCTGACAGTAGAACAGTGTAAAAGCAGTAGAGGATGTGTGTAGTGAGCCTCACCTGTATTGCACACTGACAGTCTACATTGCTGCTGATTTAATTTGGGAAATGTCATGTGGAGTGTCTTCAGAGAGCTGCCTGTGTAAGCGAAAGTGAAGCACCCTGGTCAGAGTTGTTATAAAAGTATTCGGTACAGAACACGGTGTTTAGCTCATAACCAGAGCGTGGGCACTAGTAATCTAGAAAGGTATTTCCATTGCAGAAATGCCCTTTCGGAGCCTTGTCGATTGTGAACTTACCGAGCAACCTGGAGAAAGAAACCACGCATAGATACTGTGCCAACGCCTTCAAACTTCACAGGTACTTAGCCCTACAGATCAGCGTAAAAGGGACGGAACATGCAAGTGTTTGAGAGCCTAAGCGTGGTGGACATCAAGGTGTCCTTGGTTGTTACCTCAGCAGCTTCCTGTGTGAACGTTCATTTTTCATTCACTAAAAAATATTATCATGGACTGAAACGTCAGGGCTCGTTTTTAGAGCTGTTTAAAGACTGCTCTTAAATCTGCCTTAGTATCTTTAATCAATGATGATTTAGTTGGCAAGTTATCAAAAGTATGCTGAAATAATCTGAAAGTTTGAAAACAAGTGGTAAGGTACTCTTTGTCATCGAATATTGGTGTTTGATGGCATTAATGTAACCCAGGGTTATCGATGTTGTGTACAGGTTGCCTATCCCTCGTCCAGGTGAAGTACTGGGATTGGTTGGAACCAATGGTATTGGAAAATCAACTGCCTTGAAAATTTTAGCGGGAAAACAGAAGCCAAATCTTGGAAAATACGATGTATGTATTCGCAATACAGCAGTCAGCATTCTGTTTCCCCTGAATTCTGCCCTCTGTAAATGCGAGACAACTTGCAAGGACGTTGGCACTTGCAACTTACATTGCAACCTAAGTTGGGTAACTGGCTTTTACCCAGTCTTTTTCTTAGTACTGCCAGTGCGTTCCGTTTGCTCTGTTTTAAAACAGTCTGAGTTCTGGGTGTTTCTAGAATGGTTTAGGTAAACACAGGCTTTCGTTTTGTCGCAGGATCCGCCTGACTGGCAAGAAATTTTGACTTATTTCCGAGGGTCTGAACTGCAAAATTACTTCACCAAGATCCTGGAAGATGACCTGAAAGCTATCATTAAACCTCAGTACGTGGACCAGATCCCTAAAGCTGCAAAGGTGAGGCATCTCATGAGCCAGGTTGGAAAACAGCCTTTTAAGATCATTTCAGTGCAACCATTACCCTAACTGTACCGAGCCCACTACTAAACCACGTCACTAAGCTGGGAGCAGAGCTTTTCCTGCGCCTTGAATACCATGTAAGGACATTGAGGGGCTGGAGTGGGTCCAGAGAAAGCAGTGAGGCTGGGACGAGGCCTGGAAAACAGGCCCTGTGGAGAGTGGCTGAGGGAACTGAGCACTGGAACAGGCTGCCCAGAGAGGTTGTAGAGTCACAATCCCTGGAGGTGTTTAAAAATAGAGTAACCTAGAGCACTTGAGGCCATGGTCTAGGGTTTAGGAAGATAGTGGGGTGAGGTCTGGACTTGATGATCCTGCAGATCCTTTCCAGCCATGAGGATTCTATGATAACTTGTGGTATTGAATGGTGCAGTTCAGTGTCACATATCCACTGCTGTCTTTTGAATTTGTTAATGGTGAAGCCATGAGCGTTTGTTGGGTTTTTGTCACACAGGGAACAGTGGGATCGATTCTGGATAGGAAGGATGAAACTAAGACACAGGCTGTTGTGTGTCAGCAGCTCGGTAAGTAATTCTGCGCGGGTGAATTTCCAGGCCTTTGCACTCTTGCATTTTTCAGTCAGTGTGGATGCTGTGATGTGACTAGATTTACATTGCACCAGTTAAAAACGTACAGAGACAAGTGCAAAGATGCTTTAGCTTAAAGCCCAGGGCTTGCTGTAAGCACCTCTGAGCCAAGGTAAGTCACCCTTTGTAGTGGCCAACTAGCAGATAAGTGTCCATTAGCAGGGTCTAAGACCGTGCCTGTTTTGTGTTAGAAAGCGGTTGCTTTTAAGTCTGGAAAAATCCCAGCTACCATCCACTGCTTTTACAGCTCTGGCAAAATCTTAGCATCCTCTCTTGTGAGAGCCATTGCTTACAGGAAGTGTTACCAAATGAAAACCCTTCTTCTTTCAAAAGGAAAGGCTGTGTCTGACTTCTGTGAACAGTGCCTTAGTAAGAACAACATCTAGTCCAGCCCTCGAAAACTCGTTTAGGTGTTTTGGATTCAGTTATTAAATTCAGGTGTTCGTTTAGGTGTCACCAAAGTCATAACAGGACTCTCTCTTTAGTGGGGCCAGGTAAAGGTGTATCTGCGTTGTGCCCCAGGAGTGTTGGCTTTACTAGTGAACCAGTGTGTTCTGAAAATCCTGGGGTTGCCCATTGGCCCTAACGTTCAGGGACTTGATCTTCATGAAAATGAGCACTCCTCAGACAGGTCTAACAAGAAGCACCTCCATAACTGGAATAGTTTCATTCTAGAGACAGAAGTCTCTGCAAAATATGCGGTAGAAAGCGGACGGAAGTGTAACCCTTCTGCACGATAAGCAGCAGCCATGCAAATAAATTGGCCAATGCTGCAGAGAGGCTGTAACTTGCTGGGGCTCACAGGAGCATCGTGATGCTGTCCCTGTAAACGGAGCACCTGTTTGTCCCTGTGTGCGGGATGTCTGCTGTGATTATACATGTCTCTGTAGGGAATAAACTATCGATTGTCATGGTGGTTGTAACATATCTGTAATTAACTGCTTATTTGCAGACTTAACCCATCTGAAAGAAAGAAATGTTGAGGACCTTTCAGGAGGAGAACTTCAAAGATTTGCTTGTGCAGTTGTTTGCATTCAGAAGGCTGATATGTATGTTCCATTTACTTCTGTTACACATTGCTTCTCAGCTTCTGTCTCGGAATATGGTCCTCTGATTTTATCTGTATTGTCGGAAACAATGCTCTTGTTTGGAATATTTTTAAAGGGTTTTTTTAAATTGTTTTACCAAGTCAGCAGCCAAGCTCTGTGTTTACCCCATGTGTAATCTCTGGGCTTTTATTCTTTAATTCTTTGGCCTGGGAACAGCCAGTTCCGGAGTTCCGTGCTAAATTTCACGCTTTCCTAGCCTTCCCCTAACGCCACACAAACGTGTCCTGTTTGACTCGGCCTCTCTGAGTAAACGGGCAGATCCTTCCCCACCTTTGGGGACTTGGTTTGCAGTTCCTCCTGTCTTGCAACCCCAGGAGATCGCTGTCTGTGCTGTTTGCTGACTCCTTGGAGCCGAGAAAGCAGGATCAGAAGAGTTAGGGGACTTGGGGTTTTATTTTGTTTGGATTTTTGGCAAACCTCTGTGTGTCTGGGCTGTGGTCTCCTTGGTTGGTTTAGGTTTGGGGTGGGTTCTCTTGGTACTGGTTTTCTCATGTAGAAGGTACCCTTCTTCCAGTCTCCTCCAGCGGTTTTGTGCCGCTCGGTTTGCGCTAAAAGCTGGGTCAGAACTGTGCGCAGGACTCCTACCCGATGGCCCGTTTCTCCTACCTGGTGACTTTGCTGGCACTTCCAGCAAAGTAGCACTGAGCTGAAACCGTTTAATGACGTCCTGTGACAGTCATCTGCCATTCAGGCCGGCCTCAGCAAATAATCCTCCCTGTTTGTGTCTCAGTGTGGTAATTCTGATCTGTTTGCTCCTCTGCCTTTCATGGTTGAGACATTAGTGTCAGGTGTGAGGGGGTACAGGGTTTGCACTGACTGCTACTTTGCTCTTTCTTTTGGCACTAGCTTCATGTTTGATGAACCTTCTAGTTACCTGGATGTCAAGCAGCGCTTGAAGGCTGCCATTACTATTCGATCCCTAATAAACCCCGACAGGTAAATTCCAGCTCAAACTGTTTTGCTGTGCTGTAATGGTGGGTGGCTGTGTGCGGAGGGAAGAAAAGCTCAGCAGCTCTCCCTCGACCTGCAGACCTCTCAGTACCATTCACAAAGAGATGTTTGAAATACTCTGTCAGTCCTGTTCAGATCCTTTGCATCGTGGAAAGTTTGCTCTGTGCTGTGTGAGCTCTGGGTTCCTTTTGTCAGGGGGGTGTTTCTGGCCTGGCAGTTGCTGTTCCATCCCCTTCTCACAGAGGGTACTTTTGCAGTCACTCGTATCTGTCCGCTCACTGCACATAAAGAAGCTGCCGGTTTCTGCAGCAGCTGGACTTTTAACTTCTCATCCTGTTCATTAGACAGGCTTTAAAACCATGTCTATCAGAGATTTGAACTCTGTTTTTATAGACTGTAAAGCTAAGAAACCCTATTAAAGGAAAATCATGTTGATAGCTTCTGCTTGTGCAGGACTGGAGTAAGAAAGCAATCGGAAACGTTTTGTACTGAAGTGTAAAAGCATCTCTCTCTGGCTCTCTTTTTCAGGTACATAATTGTCGTAGAGCATGATCTAAGTGTCTTAGATTATCTCTCTGACTTCATCTGCTGCCTCTACGGTGTGCCAAGTGCTTACGGTGTTGTTACTATGCCTTTCAGCGTAAGAGAAGGTAACTCGTGCCGTGTTTCTCTTTTCAAATGTACCAACAAATACTGCGGCAGGATGCAGAGTGCTGGTAGTGTGCTCCTTGAACACAGCGTCCTCCTCTACCTAAAAAACTGCTGCCCTGTTTTGTGCAGTTTGTTTTACGTGACCCTGCGTTTGTAACTCAAAGTCTTGATAATGAAGTGCTCTTGATCTCTTGCCATGGGCGTCATTTCGACCCTTGCAGGTCTTTTGTAAACAGTGGAGTTACACAAAGACCCTGTAAGTAGTAGAGGAAGGGCAGCAGGCAGTTTGCACTGTGCAGAGGTGTGTAGCATCCAACCAAATCAACCGCACTGGTAGCACTGAGACAGCAGTAAATGCTTTAGTGAGAACAGGTCCACAGGAGTAGCCTCTCCAAATGCTGCACACACATGGCTTCCCACTAGGCTTTGAGGAAAAGGTGCTGGGGCCTTGCAGCAACAGCAGTAAGACTTCCCCTCAGTGAGCGTGCAGTTACACCAGGAGGTGGTGGTAGCTGCGCCTCCGTTCTTGTCCGGGAGGAACGCTCAGCCAAGAACATAGGTCCATCTTGTCTCGCTTTGTGGAGCCTTTATCGTCCTTTTCCCTCCCTCCCTAGGCATAAACATTTTCCTCGATGGCTACGTTCCAACGGAGAATCTCAGGTTTCGAGATGCATCGCTGGTATTCAAAGTGGCCGAGACAGCTAACGAGGAGGAGGTGAAGAAGATGTGTATGTACAAATACCCGGGCATGAAAAAGAAGATGGGAGAGTTTGAGCTCTCCATAGTGGCGGGAGAGTTCACGGACTCTGAGATCATGGTGATGTTAGGGGAGAACGGTAAGTGCAGTCCTTATTAGAAGCAGCCTCTGCAGCCCTAAATAGCGTCCCAAAGCCCCTTTCGGTCTGGGAGCCAGAGGTCAAAATCACTGGTGGTGATCCAGTCGAACCGCTTGTTGCCTGGTGAAGGTGGAGCACCGCAGGCTTGCTCTGTCAATGGCAAGAGCTTGCCCAGTGGTGCTGTTCTGTTTGTCTGTTGGCAGAGCTTCAGTCACTCAGCTTGGCAGGATGGTGACTGACCCGCTGAGCTTAGGCCCCAGTCTACCCTGCTGTAGCTTTAGGCGTTGCTTATGTTGAAAAAGCAGCAGTGGCAAGTGCTGCGTGCTGGAGGTGGCCCTAGGAGTTCTCGAGACAGTCTGACTTTAAAGCACTTCCTCTTAAGTGCTTTTCCTTGGAGTTTCTTTCTTGTGTCAGTGCCTTAATTGTCAGAAGCCATAAGCTGATAAAACCCGGAGCTAACGAATAACTTGATTTCATTTTAGGAACTGGCAAAACTACCTTCATCCGGATGCTTGCGGGAAGACTGACACCTGATGAAGGAGGTACTGCTTAATACCTTAGCTGAAACCTATTCTGAAGGTCCTGTTCGGGTTCTCACTCTAAACTGTGTCCCTTCCTAGGCGAGGTCCCGGTTCTAAACGTCAGCTACAAACCACAGAAGATCAGTCCTAAATCCACAGTACGTTTAAGCCTTACTCAACAAGTACTCTGCCTGCTACAAAAAGCATGCTCTTGGCACACGGGTAGAATTTCTGGAGCAGGAAGCTCTATTAATTCCATTTCCTGCCCTCTTCCTGCGGAGCAGTGCAGCGCATGAAAATGGGAACCCTTCTCTTTACAGGGAAGTGTCCGTCAGCTGCTGCATGAGAAGATCAGAGATGCCTATACGCACCCCCAGTTTGTAACTGACGTAATGAAACCCCTTCAGATAGAAAACATCATCGACCAAGAGGTACTCGTTTCCTGAGACAGCATCCCAACCGTTCCTTCGTGACCCTCTGCCTGTACCTGCACTAACTCTGGCCTTACCCCCCTGCCCGAATAGGTTCAGACGTTGTCTGGGGGTGAGTTGCAGCGCGTTGCGTTAGCTCTGTGTCTCGGTAAGCCTGCAGATGTCTACCTGATCGACGAACCTTCGGCGTATTTGGACTCTGAGCAGCGTCTGATGGCTGCTAGAGTCATTAAACGGTAAAGTATATGCGGTGGTAGAACAGGCCCGCGGCTGTCTGTCACCTCACAGTGCATTCAGCCTCTGCATTTGTTTTTGTTGTTTCAGTTTCATTCTCCACGCGAAAAAGACAGCTTTTGTGGTGGAACATGACTTCATCATGGCTACCTACCTTGCTGACCGTGTGATTGTTTTCGATGGCATTCCTTCCAAGAACACACTTGCAAACAGGTGAGCGCTGCGCTTCACTTGGTCACTGAGGAGAAGAGCCCAGAGTCAGTCGTGATGCCGCGTTCCTCGGCACCAGTGTGTGCGGTGATCTTGGTTACAGCTTGCTAGTGGCACAGCCGAGGGCGGTTCACACCCGGGTGTAAACAGTGCCGGCATTCACCGGCACACCCAGTTACCTACAAACGGTGTACAGGTAGCGGTTTGGAAGCTGTCCTGCCCAGACACTGCTGAACGATGACAGTAGTTGACTCCTTGTCCAAGTAAACCGCGTGAATTGCTGTCAGAGACGTGACCTGGCTGAGCGTGTAGCCCATAGCCTCTCTGCCAAGCATGGTTCACGCTTGTGTTTCCAGGCTGGAATGAGCTCGGGGTGGAGGGCCACGCTGACGGTACTCGGCATAGCCTGAAAGCTAGGATAACTTAACCGGAACGTTCTTCTCCCTTAACAGCCCCCAGACTCTCTTGGCTGGAATGAATAAATTTTTATCTCAACTTGAAATCACGTTTAGAAGAGACCCCAACAATTACAGACCAAGAATAAACAAACTCAATTCCATCAAGGTAAGAGAGAAGCCCCTTCCTCACAAAGCAGTGCTCAGTGCTCACCCAGTGGTGACTAAAAGCAAGAGTAACGGCGGAGCTGTGCTGTGCTGAAAGGCAGCAGGGTGGTTGGGTGCTGCAAGGAATGTTCCCTGGCCTTCTCTTCTCTTCTCTCCCAGGATGTGGAGCAAAAGAAGAGTGGAAACTACTTCTTCCTGGATGATTAAACATCGAATGCGAGCGTCTTTGTAAGCAGCGTAGAGAAATGCCTCCTGGAATCTGCCGTCTGCTGAGGAGAAGGCTGTCAGGTTGTAGAGCGCTTCATCCTTTGGAGCTTAGAGTCTCTTGCTGCGTGTTCCATCGGACACCGGTCGCAGTGTCAATCCTAGTGTGAGTACAGCTGCCACTTTCCAAGTCGCGATGACAGCCCTCTTTCCAGCGTCCTAACGTCACAACAGACCACCTCAGCAGGGTGCAGACCGGGCTTCAGCTTCGCCAAACTGTGGGGGAGGGTTTCAGTTCGGCGCATCCTACTCGTGCACCGAGTACTGACCACTCTCCCTCCGTTTGAAACGTTGTGGAGCTCTTTTCTGTGCCAGAGGGAACCTTACCCACACTGTCAAACTACCCAAACTCTTCTAAAATCATCGCTCTGGACGAGGGTTTCCTAAATAAATCTCCTCCCAACTGACAGCTCTTCTGTGGTCGTGCCCAAGTGTTTACGGGTGGCTGTGCACTCCTCTTCTCGTGCTCTGGACACACAGAAGATGGAGCACAGGCTACACCCAGCCCTGTGAAGGAAGGGACAGGTGACCAACGCTGCTGATCCCTGTGCACCTGCCCAGTGCCAGCCTTACAGATAAGAGGGTGGGGGGATTTTCGTTTGTCCCAGCTGCCTGGTCAACCACCTCAGCAGTACATGACAGCAGGAGGGGTTTGAGCTGCTGCTGCCAGCTGAACCCTGCTCCTGTGGCTGCAGGAACCTCGCTGAGCTGCAGAGAGCTGGAGGTTAAATCGGTTAGGGCAGCAGCCAGGCCCTGCGGCTGCAGGGATTTGCTACAGTGCTGACTGCAGACGGTCTGCACACAGCAACAGGCGTGTGTCTGCAGCTGACCCAGAGCAGACTGACACTGCCACGGGGGCTGTGACAGGGACACCGACTGCTGTGTCCTCCATCACGTGTCACGCAGCAGGCAGCTAGACAATGTGCCCAGGAGTCCAGTTTGTGCACAGAACTGGTCCCGTTTTGTTCCCAGTGAAAACAGCAGGAGGTACTGTGAGCCTCGTTAACAAGGTGTTGTTAATTAGACTTACACCTCACCTTCTACATCAAGGAGAGATGGGGGAAGCGCCCTTAGTTGGAGGTTTCTGCAGAAACATTAACACAGGAAAGGTGCAGAAGGCAGAGGCTCTGTCTCTTTGTTACCCCTGTGTCTTAGCAACAGGGTCATTTCCTAACTGTGGGTGGCAGCCTGAGGCCTTACACTCTCCGGCCCTGTCCCACCCCAAAATCCATCTGCAGTGCCCAGAGGTGGCCCAGGAAGTACAGGTAATAAAGCAGCCCTCTACCACCCCCCTGTTCGACACTAACTTGCCCTGGCTAACAGGGGCAGAAGGAAGAGCCACCCCTGGTACAAACAGATCATCGTGTTGGAAAGGAGGCACCTGAAGGGGCACAGGTCCAGGGGTTAAGATACAGCTACAGGTCCAGAGGCAGCTGGTAGAGTTGCTAGGCCACTTGCCCTGTGACTTGAGAAATGGCAGTGTGGGGAAGGACTCTGGAAGAAGACAAACGGAACCTGACAACCTGGGGGGAACTAGAGGCCACTCAGTCTCACTCCTGCACTTGGCAAGAGCAGAGAGCAGATCCTCCCAGACACTGCCAAAGAAAATGGAAAAGGAGGTGGTGCAGCTGTGCTGGCTGTCACCAGCGGGCAAACAGACCCACCAGCAGGGCTCTCAGCCCAAAGCCCCGTGTTGGACAGCCCTGTGGCTGGGTCAGAGCTGTAAACAGGAGAGGTTAAGTGAAAAGACAAGCCTTTATTTTCAGTAGGGTTTTATACATGGCATGCACCCGGGAAGAGTCTCTATCACCTAACTATCGGTCAAGTTTCCTGATCAAGGAGGGCTGTACGGTCTCAGACGTGAAAAGGTACCATCAGCTACGCTAATATATACAGAGATATAAAAATATACACGACAGTGAACTTCACAGAGCAACAGAGCCGAGTGAACACCGTGCGCACCGCACGCTCCCAGTCTGGAGGGCCGGACACCCAGACTGCAAAGGCAACAGGAACACCACAGAGATGGACGTCGGGGTCAGAAGAAACAGCATCAGAACTCTGACACAGTGTAAAAATATAAGGCAGAAGCCACTTTCTTCTGAGTCGTAGGGAAGAACAGAGCACACAGAGACTGTCCGTCCTGCTTTGAGAAGTAGTCCCAGCAAGGAGTTGTCCATGCAAAACACAGTGCAACGACGAATGAATACTGAACAGTAGCTCCATCATACAAACTTAAAAAACCTCACATGAACCTCACGCCTCTCTCCTCACAAAATATCTAGGATTTGTCAGTGCATTAGTGTTAAAGTGGCATTAAAAAAACTTCTGCTGTTACAACAGATGCAGAATTAGTCTGGAAATGCATAGCATCTACGTTTTTATTGTCTCTGTAATTATTGAGTTGGCATAGGCACCGTTCTAGTCACACCAGCATGAAGACGTCGTGGTGGAGACAGCCATCCTCGCCAGTCCCTACACAGCTATTCTTGACTGCTCAGCTCGATCTGGATTTCAACAAATAAACGCTTCTTTTAAAATTCAAAAATATACCCTATGATAGTAAAAGAACTATGTACACCATACCCAGGACACGGGGTGAGCTGGCCGCCGGCCGCACGTGTAACACACCGCAGAGGAACATTCAAGTTTGACAGATCATTTGTTCTGTTTGAGATGAAAGGCCTTTGGGTTGGAAGCTATCAAAGACAACAGTGCAGAGGGCTGAGAGTCCCTTTAGCTCAGTTCCGAACTAAGGCATTGTATGATAAAAATAGACATCTGTATTTGGTGCAACGCCACCAGCGAGTTCGGGGTGCAGATCCTGTCAGATGCTGTCGTTTGTCACTCTAGTCAACGCACGGATCCGTCCTCTACCGCAAACGCAGAGCTCCGGGGGGAAGGATTACCGAATGCTAAACCTAGGGTACGCGCTCTAATTTGACACCGAGGTTAAAAAACACTAAGCCCAACAAACTCTACGATCTCCCAGGAACCATACGGTAAGGAGTACACGTCCTCCTAGACTTTATTTGTCCAAAGTTAAACATCTCCTTGAACGTCACTAAAAACAAAGGTTACGATTTTCAACGGCTACTTCACTTCCTGCACGTTACGATTCACGACTGCTCGCCCACTCTACGCTTGGTGCCCCCTCTGATTATCTCCCAGCGCTGCCCTTCTCCTGTCGTTCCTGTACGGCCTCCCTCTGAAGTTCCGCTGGTACTGGTAGCTGTCGTCTCTGCCTCTGCTGGGTGGCCCTTTCCAGGCTTCCTCATTTCTTTGGAACTGGTATCCTCCCCTGCTGGAGTAACCCCACTCCAGCCTAGGCCTTCTGCCTCCTCCGTAAGTCTGGTTGTAGAACTGCTTGGATCGGCCACTTCTCAGCATATCCGACACTTCACCTTCATCCTCGGAGCTCTCCTCCTTCATTCTCTGCGCCCTGCTTTCCACCTGCACGTTACCAGCACCCTTGGAGTCTCGCCCCTTGTCAGTCTTTTCCTTACGACCGGTAGTGCTGCTTTTCAGTTCATTTCTCGGCGGCTCTGCCAGCAGCGGAGCGCCGGGCGCTGCCGGCTGCCTCTCGGGCCCCTGTATTTGCGGAGAGCGACTCTGCGGCCCGGCCCCTTTCTGCTTTGTGGGGGAAGCAGAAGGACAAGTCTGCTCCAGCAGAGGTGCCCGCACTGAAGCCTCTCTTGGGGCACCGCGCTCCCCACCTGCGCCGGCCCCGGGGACTAGCGCGGCGTTCGAGTCGCCGCTGCTGTTCGTCTTCGGAAGCTGTTCCGCGCAGTTCACCGGAGGGCTGTACTCCTTGGCCACGTACACGTTGGCAGAGGTGGTAGCTGCTGCCTCTTTGTCCTCAGGGGAGATGATCACGTTAGGTCTCGCTACAGAATTCTCGATGAAGCCCTGAACTGGGTACCCATACCAGAAGTGAGGGAAGAAGGGAGGTGCGATCGGAACAGCTCCCAGAAAGTGGTTGTGTCCAAAGGGGGGCTGTGGGAACATGGCTTTCCCTCTCAGGGACTCCTCGTAGCTCGCGTGGAGAGCTTGCACGGGATTCTCCGACTCTACACAGACCTGCCCTTGGCTTTCCGACACCTGAGCCGCAGGTATCATCAGGGGCAGCGATGGAGATCTACTGTCGAGCTGCGCCATCTGCCCGTTGGCCCTGGCCTCGCTCTGGACAGCAAAGTGCCTGTTTGTCCGTGCCGGTTCGTTCTCACTTAGAGTCGGCGGAGCCTCCTGGAACCAGGGGTTGTGCGGGTACACAGGGAGGGAGACGTTTGGGTACATCCTACAAGCAGCTAAGTAGGCCTGATGCAGGGGGTACAAGTAAGAATGGGGTGCCCACATGGGACAACTGTATGCCTGCAAGAGAGAGGAAGAAGAGCGTTGGCCTTCCCACCAGGTCACTGCCACTCTCCAGCGGTTAGGTGCGGGAAGTGAGAACCAGTTGTGTTTACAGTGACTGCCCTTCCCTTTCCTCTAGCTTCTGTGCCCTAGCTGGCACACAGCAGCTACCTGCTGGTCACACTACCCAGTTACAGCCGCAGACTGCACCTTTACAGCGGCGCTGCAGCTGGCCCAAGAGCGACGCTGCAGGATGACCCGTGCCCGGTGTACGCATTCAGGTGAGAGGCACCTGCGCAAGGCTGCCAGAGGCACCAGGCCACCCAAGACGGCAGCGGGTAGGGGGCAGAGCCCAAACTCTGGCACTAGTCTCGTGCCTACACAGATCCCTCAACAGCAGCCACTCAGTTCCCTCTGCACAAGCAGCCAGAATAGTGCTGGGAAGAGTCTGACAGCACCTGGGACCCAAGAGGTGGAGAGGGCAGTTCTCCCAGGGTGCCTGGTCACCAGCTACAGAGCACAGCCGCCAGAGCACGGCCCTTCGACCAGCAGATGGTGCTCAGGTAGGTACAGTGACAGACTCTACCCAAACCAATCCAAGTACCGGTAAGGAGAGTCTGGAATGCAGAGGGCACTTACTGCGGTGACACGGGGGCTTTCTGCTAAGCAAACAAGTAGCCTGCAACAACAGCCAGCAGGTTTCCTCCCTCGATTAGCCTTTCCCCTCCACACACACACAAACAGACTGGCACCATGTGCCCTTCTCAACTGCTGCTAATACTTAGGACTCAGTAAAATCCCGTTGTCTCTGTCCTAAGCAGCAAGGCCAGATGTGGAGGAACTTAAGGCAGCGTCCACAGAACTGACAGGAGGAGCTGCACTGCAGTGGCTTGGCCAGAGCAGAGTCGTGGTTCAAGCCACAGCGCTGCTGCCTATTTCCCTTACACTGCTCCAAAAGAACCCTCCTTCACATCAATCATTTCCCCGCGAACCTGTAAAGCACAGCCTGCTGACAGCAGAGCCACAGCCGGGAGCCAGCAGCTCTCGCTACCACTGCGAGATGAAGTCTCTGTTCACTGGGGCTGCAGCGTCAACCACTGCTGGGATCCCAGGCGATGCAACGAGCATTTCAGATTCTAACAGGAAGCGTTCAGCTGCCACAACCCGCACCAAGCTCCTGCACTCCACCGAGTACAGGCACATTTCAGGGGGTAACAGAGTAAGTTTGAGCAGTTACCTTCACGCCCAGGTTGAAGAAAAATCTAAGGATATTCTTATCTAGGAAAAGAAAAGAAAGAAGAGCACCTATGAAACCTCACCGGTCCCACAACCCACTTCCCGCAGAGAGCTCCCTTTCCAGAGGGGCAACGCTGGTACTGAGGTGCCACCTGCGCACCTCTGACTGCTCCCTGAGGGGGCTTTTGCCAACACGAGGTACCTGAAACTCCAGCGCAGTCTCAACTGCAGCGCTAACCGTTTGTGAACCTCAGCTCCCGGTCCTCAGAGCAGCTGCTGGGTTAGCACTGCACCCCGCGCTCTCCGTGGGCACACAGGCCATACCTGCAGCACACCGCGACCTGGCCTCCCCATAAGGGCGAGGAAACACTCTGCCGTTTCCAAGCTTTACTGGGGTTTTTCTTGTAGCCAAGGGAAACAGCTGCCCTCCGCAGTCACAAAGCCACAGCCACCACGGGTCAAGCTGAGGGCCACAATCATCCCAGTTACACCAGTTACACCCAGGAACAACTGCACCGTTAGCGACGACCCCAAGCAGGACCCCCCCCCTCCCACACCTTGAACCGTGGCCTGGCAACACCTAGGCCTTTTGGCAGAGTAACAGCAGGGCCAGGGGACAGGGCTGGGCCGCATCCTCACGCAGACAGACCTGTAAGGAGAAGCGGCACCAAGTCCGCGGTCGCAGCTCTCACCTTTAGGCAGGTCTTCCCCAGTATTGCACAGGGAGTAGGAGGGTGCAACGGCTCTCTCCCCCTTTTCACTGAAAGGGAATCCAGGGTACAGTGGATCCTGGTAAGGATTCAGACTCTGAGGCAAAGGCATTAAAGGCTGGTTAACGGCTTGTAGTGACACGGGAACTCCAGCAACTGGAGCAGATGTTACCTGAGCCTGCGACACAAGAGAGTCAGGTCCCGTTGCTGGGGCTGGCATCAGTGAAGAAGCAGGTATCTGGGCTGGAATACCTAAGGGGAAAAGCCACGCTGTGGGTATGCAGTGTCACAAGAGACTGTGACAGCCGCTACGTTCAAAGAGGAAAACCAACAAGAACAGAAAGTCTCCAGGAAGACACGGGAGGAAATCCTTGAGCCAGGAAGCTCCAAACAGAAAGTCTGTCTACATGCAGAGACGAGCGTTCAGACAGAGCTCAGCAGTCAGCTTTTCTAGCAGTTCAACTCCTCCCACATTCAGTTGGACAACGATGAGCACCGGGAGGAAACAGGAGGGGAAAAACAAAGGGATGCTGCTCTGCAGTTGTACCTCACCATTCCAAGTCCCTAGTGAATCCAGGACACAGCACACACATCACCAGAGCCACCATGCTGACCTTAAGCAGGTCCGCGGGACAAGACCCCTCAGAACTGTGCTCCCACCCAGGAGAAAAACAGAGCTGAGTGCACTGCTGCTGTCCACCCTCGGGCAGGGAGTAAAGCAAACCAGACCTTACGGGCAGGCACAGGCCCTCCAGAAGGCTCAACTAGCTTTCAGCGTAGGAAAGCACATTGGTGTGACTGCCTGCCTCTGGGTGAAGTTGTACGAAGCAGTGTGTCCTGGAGACAGAGTCCCTTCAGCAAGGGAGCTGAAGTACTCGGCCAGGGTTAGTTCTGGGTTGGGTTAATGTTTCTACAAACCTGCTGGTCCATAAGCTGCTGGCTCACTCGGCCAAGCCGGCACGATGGCTGGTACAGAAGGCACTGCGGGAGGTAAATGCACCTCGGAGAAGACTGGTGGGGGGGTTGGAGTTATGCTGGGGAGGCATTCTGTCAGGGTCTGCAAAAGCAAGCAGAGAAATTACTCCAAGTCACCACTGCTGAGGACCCCTGGTGCCTCTGACTGCTACCAAGCAGGGCTGGACAATCCACCAACCTCTAGACTAGCACCACCACCAATTGTTAACTAGTGCCGTCTCAGGCTGTGTACGTAAGGTAGAGCAGGGACAACGGCGCGGCCTGAAGAACTCTGCGCCGAGCTCCACCCGGAGCACGAGGTCTGCACCAGAGGCAGCCATCAACTGTCAGCACGGTGCTGCAGTCATCTCCACCAGCTTTAGATTTAAGTATCTCCCATCCAAGAGAGAAGCCACCCTCACAGACATCACCAGTGACCCTGGAGAAACCCGAAAGAGCCAAATGGCAGCGGTGCTCTTCCCTTCGAATCCTTTCTCACAGGAGGAATATTCTAACATCACTNGTGACCCTGGAGAAACCCGAAAGAGCCAAAAGGCAGCGGTGCTCTTCCCTTCGAATCCTTTCTCGCAGGAGGAAGGTTCTAGCATCACCGCCACAGACCCGACTCGGTAACGGGAAGCCAGCACTACAACGCATCCGAGGCTGCGATGAAGCTCCCCTTTGTGTGAAGTCCCCTGACTGGAAAGCTTTGAAACCAAACAAACGCTTCTTACTTGCTGAGCAAGACCCGGAGATCCTGTTTTGACCCGTTCCAGAGGAGTCGGGGCTTTGGGATGACTCTCGTCTTGACTGTTCTTCTAAAACAAAGTCAGAAACACCACGCTCAGCCAGTCTAGTCGTAAGGCAGACTTTACACACAGGCATTCAGAGGCACTAAACCACACTGTACACAGGGAGGAGGGCGTACAGTGGGCTAACGTCTGGCTCACTCGAAGTTCAAAGCCAACGAGAGGCCGCAGATCTTCACTGAACTTCAGAGATCGGGGTCTGTATCCCAGAAGCTATTGGTAAACACCCCATCCTCTGCGGCCCCATCGTACCTAGAGTACAGGCTGTACTGCACCACTACAGATCCAAATTCATAAGTGGTCTCAACAGCCCAGACCACAGAGAGAGAGACCGAGTACAGGTCTCGGGGGCTGAGGAAACTCAACAGCAATACGAGCTTCCATCCTCAGAAGCAGGGCACCCAAAGCTGTAGAGGAGCAGCAGCAGTGGCAGCTCCAGGGGCAGCCATTGCTCTGCTCACCAGGTATCAGAAGCAGCAGTATTAAAAACAACTTCACTCTTGTCTTCAAGATTACCTCAGACGAGTTTGGCTCGAGCTTCTGACTTAGGTGGGTCTGCCTGGAACTCGACTCTGTAACACCAAGACACAACCCAGTAAATGAACCATCACACCTCTCGTGGCTGCCAGCAACTCAGGACGGTTCGAGTGCCTCTTCCCACAATTAAGCCTCCTAAACAAACCCTGCCTCAGCGAGTACTGCTGCCTCAGAGACGCTGACTGCAGCTTCACCAGGGCATCCCCAACAGTTGCTATGGCAGCAACACAGCAGCTACCTCAGCCCGAGTTACCAGTAAAGGACTCCTGCAGCTCTGAAGTTTGTTAGTGACCCAGATGCTGGAGGGAAGGAGGAAAGGAACGTAGCTCCCTCGCTGTCACCCATCTAAACCCTTCCTAAGGAAAGGGTCGGAAGCTTGTACTCTGCCTGACACGTTCAGGTGACAGCAGCTTTAAGGGCTCTCTACGTTTGGCTGAGTAGAGGGTAAATTTAGAAGGTTCCAGCAGTTCAGAAGACCTTGGATGCTTTCAGACTGATGCAGAAAGCTGTTTCTGGAGCACCAGCAAACTCTCAGCAGGGAAGACGGTGCTGGAAGAGCCACGGCACGAGCTCCGTGCCGTGAGCTCTGTGCAAGTTCCTCACACTGTCTCACACTGAAACCCAGTACCACTTGTCCATCGAGGTCATGCGCTACGTTTGCCAGTAGCCCCTGAGCAGGTCTCTCTGCATTCAGAGCTCTGTGTGTGTTGCCTACTGTGACAGTGCGCAATGTAAATGAAAACACTGCTGATTGTGAGAGCTGCTGCCAATTCCCCAGGCACCAACAGGAATCTCTGGATACTCAGAAGGAAGTGCAGCTCACTCCCACGGGATTTTCAATCTTGTTTCAGAAGAGGCAACACAGGCCAGAGCATCGCACAAAAAACCACCCCAGTGAGGAAGCCGTGCAGCTCATGTGCTGCTGCTAAAGCCACCATGACTGCAGCGAAGAGCATTCCCTACACGAGCTCTCTGTGCCACTGCTGAGGAGCAGTTTTCTGATGAAACAAATGTCTACGTGTGTGAAAAAACGTGTGACCTAAGTCCTTGAGGCCATTCGAGGCATCACTTGTGGCCAGGAGAAAGGAGCACAAGCACTGAGTATTCATCACTCATGAATGCCTCTGCTGGGGGGGCTTCTGACTCCCTTCGCGCACCACCACCTCACCCATTTCTGTGCTGTTGTGTGCCAGCTCACGTCGAATCTTCCGCCTGCTGTTGACTCGAGAGCACTTTTGATCCTGTTTCCATAGGATCTATAGTTTAGGATAGCTCTGACAGCCTTTCAGCTCAGTTCACTCCTCTCCCCGTTCACTACAGCAGGCCCGGAGCCTGCTCTCTCAACCACACTCACAGAGTAACAGGTCATCTACTCGCTTCCCAAACCACTCCTGATCTTCCCTGCCTAAACAGACCCCACCTTGAGTACATGAGAGGCCGAGGCTGGCAGTACAAGCAATCAAACTACCAAGCCTAACCCCAAAGCAGCTGTTACCTTTGTCCTTCTGCTCTTCCACCTCTGCTGTCCACTTGCTGTTCCTTCTCTCATTATTTGAGAGCTTCTTCTGATTTAAGTTGTCAACAGTCTGCGTCGCAGCCTGACACACCGAGGGGTTCTGGAAGAGGTTGAAAAGCACAAGCGTTAAATCTTGTTAGGGGAGGCTTTACACGAAGTCTGACGATCCGTTACAGTCATCTGCTGTGACACAGCTGTGTGACAGGCAGAGAGGGGGGAGCAGCCCCGATCAGGATTGTTCACATGCATCCACTGCCGAGTTTTACAGTAGAAGCCTTCCTGTCCTTGCATCACCCGACAAGCAAACTGCCCGAGTCAGGCACTATCTGCTCCAAAATCACATCCTCCTCCTGCAGGTAACCAAACAGAGCAACTGTTAGCCACAGCTTAGAGAGAGCAACCTCTGCCTGCGAGGCTTCACCCTCAGCCTGCTCTCCGCCCTGCAGAGGAGCCCTATGTTTCTCCTTGATTACACCACAGTTACCGCTCAAGAACTGAAGGATATGGGACACAGAAGGCATTTCCACAAAGCAAGACATCCAAGACCAATCATTCGTCTACTCCCTCTTCCCAGCCCAGTTCTTGTTTTGGTTGGCCCATGGTTTTAAACCCGAGGAGCCTCAGGCATCTCTAGATTAGAACTATGCAGCCAGGAGCTCTCCACCCACAGGATCTCCTCACTTCCTGGACACACCGACTCCTAACTCACTCTCTTTCCAAAGCCTCTAACTCCCTCAGTCTGAAGGCTGCATGGTTCCCTCAGACACACAACTCCACCCGAGCCGACTCGACCTCACCCAAGAGCCAGAGCAAAACTGCGTGTGAAGAAGGTGCATTACATGACAGCAGGCAGGTTCTCAGGATGAACAGTCACTTATCAAACAGGCTTTACCTGAGCCAAGCCAGAACCCACCACCCAGCCACCTCCGACACTAACACAGGCACCACTGAGCTGAAACGAACTACTCCAGAGCAAGTTCTGTCCTCACCTTGGGGTTTGATCCCACTCTCTAAGGCGGTTACGTGGGTAAGTGTAAGGGAGTGCAGAACAGCCCACAGCTTCAGCAGCTCACGCCTACCCTGCCACCATGCCCAAAGAACTGAGGGTGCTGGGCAGCAATTCTCCACGAGAGGACAGGCTCTACCCACGGGTCTTACCTTCAGTTCATAAAGCACTGTGGAGTCATGAACGTGAGCACGAACCAAACATCCTAACTGTTAAACTGCAGGGTGACGCAAGGAGAGCAGAACAGCTGCTAATTAAAGGGGCACAGAGAGAACAAAAAAGGACTGTTCACGAAAAACATACGTTGGACAGAGCAGGAAACGCCTGTTCATCCCTCTGCTGGATCTCATACAGCGAGCGAGACTCCTCGATCGCCTGTTTCTCCCAGCGCTCCTCTGGAGACAGCCCAAAGTAGTTACTGTCTCTGCTGCTGTGGTTCAGATCCTCAGGTCTCTCCCGCTCTGGTTTTCTGTGAAGGGAATCAACAGGATCACTGACAAACACATTCAGCAGCAGCACACATGATACAGACCCGCTGTCTGCAGCGAAGTACAGCGCTGCTTAAACCGGGATCCCTTCCTGCCCACCGCAAGGTACCCAAGAGGAAGGGAAAGAACGGGGTTTGTCCAGGATTTCTTCAGTCGGATGCAATTTTGGAGAGACCTCCTACCAAACGGGAAGCAGATCCCAGTTCAAAACCAGGTGATCGATCCCATGGCTGTGCCGATGAGAACAGACCACCCCCCATCTGCTACCTACAACCTTGAAACGGAAAGCTAGGGGAGAAAAGGCCTGCAGCCACAAGAGGGGAAACGCATTACAGGAGCCCAGCGCTGCTGTTTCAGCTTTGCAAGTCATCGCACTGGGTTTCAGGTCCTCGTGTGCTTAAAGGTGACAGGAAAACATCCCTAAGTGTTGCACGTGGCAGCCTCCAAAGACACCCCAGCCCCAGTGACTCCCCAGGGTGTACAGCACAGCAAAGCTATGATGGCAGCACTTCTGAGACAAGGGTAAAGAATCAGACTCTGAAGTAGTTTTCTTCCTGTGCTTGTCCCCCCTTAAAAATCTGCAACACCTCTTCAGGTCAGTGACCAGCTCTTCCAGAAGAGCATGCTGGAA
>VZRI01002388.1:50975-62679 GCA_013397515.1 Upupa epops | reverse complement strand
TCTTCTCTAGAGAGGTTCAAGATGCACCTGCATGTGTTCCTATGTCACTTGGTCTAGGTGGTCCTGCTGTGGCAGGGAGATTGGACTAGATGATATTTGGAGGTCCCTTGCAATCCTTAATGATCCTATGATTCTGTGATTCTATGCTATGTCCTTGACTGTGGGGTGTGTGTGTGTGTGGGTGTGTGGGTGTGGTATTGTCTCTTCTTCCATCCCCTTGTAAAGCCACTTTAAAGTTACTGCATAAGTTACTACATAAACCATACTTAACATTTCTTGTCATTATGAAAAGCTGCTCAGGAAATAGATAAATAATATTTTCTCTCTAGATAGTTTGAATCTCCATGCCTGGTGAGAGCCTATTCTATGTTTACTTCACAGAATATTTTGAGATATATTTGTCCTCCTGAGAAAGACCAGTGAAGTTCACTGATCTTGTTATTTTTGATCAACAGATATAATTACGGAGTTTTCTCAAAGGCAGGAATGGAAACTATAATGGCTGCATGTCTGGAATTACTGTCTAAGTGCCACTACGAGAGTATATAAAATGTGTACTGTGGAAGACCTAAATGTAAGATAGAAAAATTCCTTCTGCTTCAATCAAAGTGATTCCTCAAAAACTCTGAAATGCCAGAGGAGTTACCAAAGGAAGAAGGTATGTGCACACCAGCAAAACAATCAGATAGGCTGCCTCACATGATAGAAACACGTATCGCTCCTGAATGCTACTCACACACGGGTACCAGTTCAAATACCTGAGATATCTCTCTACAATTCTACACTAACTACAACCATTTTCTGGAAGAGTTGTCCTAAAATGAGACCCAGACTTCACGCCATTTACTAGTTTTCTCACAGAGGAAGAGCTGTCTTAGTGCTATCTTCTGAATGAAGTTGCTGCTGCAGATGGCAATGGTACAAAGAGTGTTGTATTATGTGCATGCGGGCTTGCGGGATGTGACGCGATAGGTCCTCTATTCTGCTACATCAGTAAAAAAGGGGCATACACGAAGGGCATGGGGTATATAAGTGTACGTCACGTGATAATAAAGGCCATTTGTTGTTCATCATATTGGTGTACCCCTCGGTGAGTGGTCAAGCTACGGTCTCCCAGAGGAAAACGAGCAGATCATGTAATGTTCACTGCAACAAAAGAGTCTGGAATTGACGGGGTTTGCAGAAAGATTCCGAAGTGCAGTATTTTCCTAACACTGATTCCACAGTAGTCAAAGATAAATTTAGTTTTACATGAGAGCCAAATATGTTCTAAAAAGAACTGTAGGCTATGGAATATTCCACATATGAATCTCACCCAAGTGACTCTATATGAGTCAATTTACACTTCTACAAAACATTTTCAAGTTCTTTCTCTAGCCCTCTTTATGTAGTGGTGCTTTCATTGCTTTTCTTGAAAAAGTCTGTAAAACCACACTGTCATTGTTATTATCCTCCTTGTACAGGAAAGATTATATTAAGAGATGTACGATAGAGATGTTAATGAAGAAGTGAAATAATACATTCTCATTTTCTCTTTGTGCATTCAGCATAACAAGCACATGTTGTCATTTGCAAAATCTGCTGTTTCCACCTCCGTTAACCTTTCCTTTCAAAAGGGAAAAAAAAAAAAAGAATGAAAATCAGCCTGGCAAGCATCCCAATAAGGAGAATAATTTGGGCATCAGAAAAAGTAATTAAATTTTCTGACAGGTTTTAGGATAATGAAAAACCCAGAAGAAACTAGGAAATTTGTTTCATTCATGGTCAATTTGCCACAGCACTTCCTCTTCCTTGTCCCACCTCCTAAATTCGGTAACATCTCAACTTCTTGCGCAACAAAGAAGTTTAAACATCATTATGTAGCAGCTCAGCTGGCTCACTGGAACAGGCTGAGATCATAATTGCTGCAGAGGAGCTTTGCTCACTCACCAGTGCCCACTGCACATAGCTGCTGTGAATACACTGCTCTTGGATTACCATGCAGCTACCCAAGCACATTGTGTTGATACCACAGCCAGACATGTTGTCGAAGTTTTCTGAGCTCATCCTCTAAGATAGGCTCTCTGATGTGATACTGAGTTAATAAAATTTCACTGAAGAGAAATAAAGACTCTCTGGGTGTGGGGGACAGCGTTGACGCTCGAGGACTGGAAGACGCCAGTCCCAGCAGAAAATGTGCACAGTGCATGCGGCACTGCTTTTCCAAAAGAGCAAAAGTTGGGTTGTCCTTTGGCTCAGTCGTCTCAGATGCTGCAGTAAGAAGGAAAGATACACGAGGAAAGACACTCTTTCAGTGACAGCAGGTTCCTATGAGCTGAAAGTGGTGCCTGCTGGCACAAAACGTTAGCTTGGGATCCCAGCAGGAAGTATTTGAGAGATTGCAGTGGCTAAAAGCTTCTGTTTTTGTAAACAAAAAGATACTTTGCCAGCCAGATGGGGTTTTGCAAGTGCTTGCAGCTCTAATATAAAGAAATACTCTAAAAAGAGTAAACAGTGTGTAGATGTAAATACCAAACACTCATACTTTTTTTTCATCACTTAAATAACTAAACCATATCTTATTGACTAATGAAGTTATTTAAAGACATCAGAGTAACATTCAAGCCAGCAGAAGCAACTGTTTTGCCTGAAGTGACATGTTCACAGCAGTAGATTTTATTGTTTCTTCTAAAATTTGTTCTGTCATTTCTGCAAGGGAGTTATTTTTAGCTGACAGATAACATGGCACAAAAACACAACCCATACATGCAAAGTTTCCTCTGAAATGGTAGTTGCTCATCAATCTGAGACTACTCTTACAACAAGAAGAGTCAATAAAATATGCATTGGCCAACAATGCCTTTCCTGAACAGTGTTTTCAAGTTGCATGCAAACCTGGCAAATTCAGTAGAGTGAATGGCTTACACAAGTTTGACTGGGATAGTATGGAAGGTAGGGAAATAACTCTTCATTTCACTTACCAAAATAATCAGGTTACAAGCTACTGTTAGCTGTGCACTTGAATCAGGAAATTAGCCACTGAGTATCCTCATACTGGTATATTCCCAGCAGACAGACAAGAGGAGAGGGGAAACGATAGACTGCTTTTCTGTCTGTTTAACTCATCACATTTCTATGACAGTAGTCATCTTATCATCATCCTATAGTTATTACATTATCTTCCTGAAAAAAGTCAAATAAAAGAAACATTACATAGCTACAACAATTAATTAATTAGAGGATGACACTCAACTTTCCACTTGACAGCCTTTTTTATCAGCTGTTAGTCCATTCATCTGTGTATTTTCTGTGAGTTATACAGCAATGTGGAAGGCTACCTTTCTCCAAATGAGTATCTTCCCACAGAAGGTGGGAAGCACCAGCACTTTGATACAGTCTGCAAAACATTTGTCATTAGTTCAATCTCAATGCAATAATGGTAGTGGATGGAGGTCTGCTTGGTGATGAATCAAGGTCTTCCCAGTTCCACAATAAGATTTCTGCTAACAGAACAAAGGTGCACACGGAAGAAACTTGGGACATCTGGGAATAAGGGAGGGATAGTGAATTATCAATCTAAAGTTTAGTAGTTAAACTTGTAACTCAGTCAAAATTGATGTAAGAGGGAGAAGCACATTGGAGAGATAATGGGACTGGAGAAGGAAACAAGCAGCTCTAAGACGTAAGGAACCAATCAATGGAGACTAGAGAAAGGAGCAAACAACTTCAAGGTAGGAGAGACCAATCAACAGACTTTTTGTTATCCCAAGAACAAGAGCGTGGTACTGGCATGTCTTACAGTTAATGACAGGAACTTCTCAACAACGATTTGTGCCAAGCAAGTAAAGAGTTTACTGTGAAAATGGTCTCCAGGACCCCCAACCCAGGACCCCCGGGTGGCACTATGCAGGTGCAAGTGAGAGAAGTTAAAGGTGTGGTGTATGTTAATGATGCTCCAATCCTCTAATACATATGTATGGATAAGTGATGTTTATGTATGAGATCCTGTAATATAAACCCAAAATGCTCAACAAACCCTGGTGCACATGCCAGGCAGAAATATCCCCCATGTTCCCAGTGTTGAATAAATGCACCTGCTTCTAATTCTTTGCGAGTTGGGAGTTTGTTTCTGCATGCTTTCAACCCCAACACTGTTTCTATTTTCTTAAAAAAAAAAAAACATATAAATTTGAATGGACTTTATACCAGTAACATTTTTTCTCTAAGCTTGCCTGCTGCTTGTATTTATGCAGGTTCTGCTGGAATTTACCACACTTCTTCCTGGCTTCTTCAGCACTGAATCAATCAATTTGCCTATTACTGAAAAGGCAGATTTCACAATTTTGTTTTCTCTAGCACAGGTTGCTCTCTTTCCCAGTGCACCAGGAAAATTAGGAAGAAGCATGACCTGAGAGAAAATGAAAGTATTCACAGGCCCCTTAAAGCTTTAGGGGAAGACTGAAGTAAGACATAAACTGCTCTGGAATCCCACAATGCCCAAGGTAGGTTTTACTCTCACCACAAACACAGCTGATAGCGTTTATTAACCTGCTGAGTGTAATGAATTATAACAAAATGCACCAACAAATTTGGATTTATACAGAAACCAAAGTGGAAGAAGCACTTATGTTTCACTTCACATCCTAAAAACATCTTAAAATCTCTATTAGTGTTCAAATCTAGAGTAGTGTTTTGCAATGCATTGATGTCTCTGTTAGAAGATCCAAAAAAAACCAGAGGCCGCGAAGACCTGCAATACCATTACTGAGGGGTAAATGGAATACTGTTCCCTACTTATATAGGCAGTCTGCTTCCTGCTCCAGTTTTCTATCTGAATAGGCTGACACCTGTGTTCCCTCTCATGATGTGAAGAATCCACAGATAACATTACACATCTGCAATACAGCAGTGAAGTCTCTTATAGTACTGAGAATTACTATTATGATTTCTGTTTAAAACCAGATTACACACACACATTCCCCCCCCAAGGTTGGATAATGTGGCAAACTCCACACTTCTTTTGATTCCTCACTGAAAATACAGCTTGTGTAAGCCCTATATTGTTTCAGACTTCTGACATATAGCAGTGTTCTACTTCATCTTTAGGCACATGGAATTCCTTCTTGGAGCTTGTATGTTTCTATAAATCTCTACTTTTCCTTTAATCAACATGGCCAGGGCATTAGACACACATGAGAACGCTCATTTCTATTTCTTTGAAAGGAAACAAAAATAATCTCATCAAGACTCTGGTCTGCTACGAATTACCCATCAGTATAGCTCAGAGTTAATTTAAAAAGCAAACCAGCTCATAGAAATGAAGTGACTGAAAGATTTATCTTCTCCAGGATCCGTTGATTATGACGTGAACACTGAGATACAATATGTTATCACAGCATTAAAGCCTGTTTTAAAGGTCTTCTTTCCCATCTGTAAGGAAAAAAGTGCTCTACTTTGAAAAGATTCAAATGAAGTTAAAAACTTTTGTGATGGAAATCCTTCTCTCTGTAGGGATCCTTAAGACTGAGGATTTAGAAACATTTTATGCTTCTTTTTTTTTGTTTTGGTATGGTGGGGCTTTATTTGAGGGGATGAGGTGGTGGCTATGGTGTTTTGTTTTGGAGTTTTTTCATGGGGGTCTGTTTATTTCACAGTGAGAGGTATTGGTTGAGGGATTTTTTTTTTTGGGGGGGGGAAGGGGGGAAGATGTGTTCATGTGCTTTTTTTCTTTCATTTGGAGTTTTGTGGTTTGTTTGGGTTTATTTTAGACAAAAGGGTTTCCCTCCACCTTTACATAAATCGACATCATGCTTAGCCTTTCCTAACACGTGCTGTGCTCCAGCTACCAAACAGATGATTCCCTAGGCTCTCTGCCAGACTTACTTCACTATGTGGATGTCTTTCTTGTACCGGGGAACCCCAGACTGGATGAGGTCACAGCCTTGTCTCCAATGTTAATGCCGCCCAGAGGGCAGTCAGCAATTTTTACCACAAGGTCTTTACTGCAGAGCTGCCTCCTAGCCTGCTGGTACCTGGCCTTGGCTGTTGTCTGGAGTCATCCTACTGCACATGCAGTGCTCAGTGTTTGCTGTTGCTGAATTTCACTAGGTTTGTGCCACACTGTTTCTCCAGCTTGTTAAGAACAGATTACTCTCTAGAGTAACTACAACCCTGAAAGTAGTTTTGCGCAGACACTCGCGGACTGCATCCTAATTTCCATTATCCAAGCTGTTAATAAAGATTTTTAACAGCACTAGTCCTGTTGTTGCAAGATGCTGCTGCGAGTAATCAGCTGCCAACAGAAGAAGACCTTTAAGATCATTGATTCCAACAATAACCATAATATAAAGTAATGGGAAAAAAATGTCTTCTACCATCAAGGAACTATCTCTTTGCATAACTTGACACCCTAAAATTGCAGAACCCAGCCAGTATGCAGAAGACACCTATTCTTAGCTTTTCCCATTTTTCTTAACTCAGTTTGCACTTGCCAATTCTGAGTGGTGCTTTTCTCCATATACTCCACAGACGTTTTTGTGGAATCCTGCTAAGGAGATAGAAATGCCATTTCAGGCATTGCAATTCTAGGTCTGGAGCAAATCTCTATGTACAAGGAAACTTCTTCAGGGCTTTGTTCTTAACTGCTGCATTACACAACTATAAACTTCACTCCCAAATCATTCACAATCATTATTACTCCTTTCTTATGTGAACACTTCATACTGAAGATGTCTTTGTGGACATTAGCAGAGAGGAGAAAACCCCCAGTCTGCTGTTAAAAGTGCACACAGGATTTTCAGTCTTCAATGGTTTCTCATTTAAAGATCTCTGTGATTCCTTGAACTTTTGGGATTCACTTTGGTCAGAAAGTGAATGAATATTAAACACAGAAAGATAATAACTTTAATCAGCTCAAACCTCTTGCTAAAGTTTGTTACTCTGGCATTGAACAGTATTTACCTATGCATATGGTTATTGTAGACCCTCCCATCAAACACCTCTTTTTCCCACATTTGCATTCCTCTGTATGGCAGGTTACTGAAAATACAAATCAGTCCCCTGATGTCACAACTTTATTACAAATGGAAAGAGAAGCAGGATCCCTTCTTTATGAATCAAAATATGTGTGGCTTTATGAATCAAAGCTGACACCTGAAATTACACCTAGAACTAGAGACAGAGAGAGCACTTGTCAGACTAATGATTTAATACATTAACTGCAGCTTTACCCAGTCAAACAGCAGGCAACCGGCTAAATGTACACACTGAATGGTAACACCCTCTGCAATGGACAGTTACACAATGCACACTGCTCCGGAATAATCAAAGCACATCCAAACCCACAATGTCTTCTTAGGCTATGAAAACGGTGCGTTATATCATTCTACATCTTAATTTGTTATCATAGAATGGTTTAGGCTGGAAAGGACCTTGATGGTCATCTAGTTCCAACCACCTTGCTGTTGTCAAGGAGACCTCTCTCCCACTAGACCAGGTTGCCCAGAGACCCGTCCAACCTGGCCTTGAACCTTCCAGGGATGGGGCATGGACAGCCTCCTTGGGCAACTAGTTCCAGTACCTCAGCACCCTCATGGTGAAGAACTCTTCCTAATATTCAATCTAAATCTCCCCTCTTTCAGTGTCAAGCTATTGCCCCTTGTCCTGTCACTACAGACCCTTGTAAAAAAGCCCTTATCCAGATTTCCTGTAGCCGCTTTCATGCAAACCATTAACATCTAACAACTATGTGAAATATTGGGTGTATTTAGTTAAAGTTACATCCAGTTGATTTCAAATGTAGTACTACCTAGGAGGTATTTCCATCTCTCTGTGCTAACTTGATGGAACTGTCACAGCAGCAACACACACACATCTGCCTGAGAGAGATCTTCTGTGAATTACTACAGTGAATTCTGCATTTCAGACCTCAATGGGAGCAAAGAGAAGGAAGAGAAAATAAAACCTCTGAATACAAATCACATTTAAAAGCCCCCATAGATACTCATTGCCCCTCAGTGCTCTGGAGATACTTGAGCAAAATATCAACACCAATTTATACAGCACAATAGGTTAGCTGTATTATTAATACAGCAACACTCACATTAGCTAAGTAAGTGTCGAGAAGGGCTGCAGTGCCTTGCTACTCACACATACTACAATCTACAAAGATGTGATCAATTGAGACTTCGAATTGAGACTTCAGTGAAAAACAGCTTCTTGAAAGATTATGAACAACATTTCCTTCATTTCTTATTAATGCCACGTTTGTAGTATGAATTTAGGAAGTTGTGGTATCTATGACCTCCCACAGGTCATTTGTAACTATGTCTTCTATGAGTTATGAGCTCTTGCATCCACAGACTAACTTTAATCTGGTGACAGTAATGAGACAAATATGTATTAGCTTCATGCCTCTGAAATTGTAATGCCCCAAGTGAATCCTTGACATTTACTATTTGCAATTTTCCCTCATGTAAAATGCAGTGTAAAAAACAACTGAAATGCATGAATGTGTTGGCAAGTTATTTCAACTTCATACTGACTCATTAAAGTTAAAACACAGGCTTTTCCAATTCAGTCCATGAATAAAATTACCTTGTTTAAAAGGGAGTGCCATACTCACTGATACCAGATCCTATGACTTTGACACTCATGCTTCTTCTAGAATTTTTGGTTTTAGCTACAAACTCCTGAAAAACTTGTTCAATTGATTGTTATTTTGATCATCAACAGTCCACAGTAGGATGTACCTTGCCCTTTACTTAAGAGTCCTTCAGCATAAGGTTTACCACAGGACAGGGACACCTGTACAGGGTCTCTTCTGCCATACATCCCTCCGCAGAATGCTTTACCAATCTGTGTCTCCATTTCCCTAGGGAAGCAGTTGAAAGCACTATGCTTCAATGTCACAATGGGAGCAGACAGCACAGTACTAGGAGAGGCCAAGGCTACCTGAGACATAACCTTCTCAGTGTTGTGGGTCAAAGGGGCTGGAGCATCCCATCTATAAGCCAGCAAAGTTAGTTTCCTGCATGAATCACACTATTTGTCCCTAAATTAGTCTTTTCACAACCCCACTTAACATAAAGCATATGACAGATTCTTCGTAGTTTGATCACTGTGGAATCATTTGCTCCCAAAACGAAAGAATATAGGAAAAATTCTCTACTTTTTTTTCTTTTTAAAGCAGGACATAATTCCTTACCTATCATTGATAATGAAATGCATCAATAAACAAAGTCCAAATTCTAAGACTCTTAAGGAAGATCCAAAGTCTTAGCAGTAGTGAGGACACTGGCCCAATCTGTACTTGGAACTGTGGAATACACCCTAGCCAGAAGTTATTCCACTGTGATGAGGGCTAAAGGAAGGTCATGTGCTCACATAGTTAAGCAATGTTACTCTAATAAGCATTAAATATATAAAAACCAGCCAAAATTTCAGCACAAATACTGGCTTGCAATAATTAGAAAGCCAAGTGTTAATTCCCTTAGGGCACTGGGAAACACAAATGAATATGTCAGCTACTTCTCTCCCCCTGGGCATAATCTGCTTCAGTGTTACTGGTAACACCGACACAAACAAAAGCCTTGGTTTCTACTGGAGCAATTTTACAAATCATAACGATGATAAAAGCAGATTATGCATTTGGAACATGTTATTGAGAGAAACGTTCTGCTGTTCAAAATGTAATTGCTTTGGAAACACAAAGTTTAGGAGTAAGTAAGATACCTACCAAGATAAGATACCTAGGAAAATAGCAACACCTGAACCTCTATGCAACATGCTGTGTGTTCAGCAATTAGAAGCCAAGTATTGTCAGGATAAATTTAGCACAGGGACATGAATCCGTGTATTGTCCTAACATTCAAAGCTGAAGGTGAGGCCTACCCAGGAGAAAACTGAAAACAGGACTCTACCTGATGTAGCCATTCCCCATTGCTCAGGGACATACATATTGTCTCCAGCTACCACAGAAGGTACCTGTGTTGCTGCTAGTCTGAGATTTGAAAACCAGCCTAAAAGACATGCCCTGCTTCGTTCATTCCACTGGAGTGAGTGACATTCTTCATATGTAGGATTGTGATGTGGCTGCAGGTGTTCTGTATTTTAGATTTTTCAAAGAATCACAGAATCACTGAGGCTGACAAAGACTTCTAAGATTATCTTCTAAGCCCAGCCCATGACCTGACATCACCACAGTCACCTAGACCAGGGTACTGAATGCCACATCCAGACTGCTGTTAAATACTTCCAAGGATGGGGACTCCACCACTACCCTGGGCAGTCCTTTCCAGTGTCTGATCACCCTTTCCATGTGCTTCCTAACATCTGACCAAGTCTCTCCTGGGGGATTTAGGCCCAGTCCTCTCATCCTGTTGCTAGTTGATTGGAAGAAGAGCTCGTCCTCCACCCATCTACAATTTCCCGTATATTTTTTTATATAAATCAAGTTAAATCTTGCATTAACTGGGCCTTCCCCAACCCCAAGGATTTTTGGTGAACAGGAATGACTAATTGCAGCTTATAACATATCTCAGCACTCTGGAGCATCTACTTACAGTGGATTCCAAAGAATTCTTTAGAGACTATTGGGTAAATAATCCCTATTTGGAAATCCTTATATTATAATACATAGTTTAAAAAACATGACTGATATTTTGTCTGATGGACTGTAATGTATCCACAGGAAATTACAGGTATCTTGAAATGTCTCATTATATATAATTATGTCATAACTAGTGAATCAATGTTAAAATAAAACAGGATACACATGAAATATCATGCATCTACAAATACATAGGCACTTTCAGTGTCCAGCTCCAGGCCACCTGTCAGAAATTATGCAGTATTTCCTGGCGCACACTAGTCTGAAATTGTTCATGTCTCCAGCCATTTCTCCGTGCATTCTATTGGAGACAGAGTCTTTATTCATAATTGAGACAACACTTCCTGGCAGGGAGTACAAGATCACACTACTTCTTTATGAAACATACTCAACTAAATACAAAACCTTCTCTCCACATCTTAATTCTGTATGAACAGCTGGGACGTTGATTATGGAATACCAGTAGAGGAGCCTTGCACACTGCCCTGACAATATTGAATATGTACTGGACCATCTGTACTTTTAAATCAGTGAGTGATTTAAATAGGGCTTTCTAAATGGAACAGTCCTGGGTCCCTCAGTTCCAGAAGGATAGAGAACTGCTGGAAAGAGCCCAGTGCAGAGCCACAAGGATGATGAAGGGAGTGGAGGGTTTCCCTGATGATGAAAGGGCTGAGGGAGCTGTGTTTCTTCAGCTTGGAGAAGACTGTGGTGTGACCCCATTAATGTTTATAAATACGGAAAGGGCAGGTCAGGAGGATGAAGCCAGGCTCTGCTTAGTGGTGTCCAGTGATAGTGCAAGGGGCAATGGGTGCAAAATGGAGTAGAGGAGGTTCCACAGAAACATATGAAGAAACATTTTTACTGTGAGGTTGATCGAGCCCTGTCACAGGCTGCTCAGAGATGTGTGTAGTCTCCTGCACTGGAGATGTTCAAAACTCTCTTCAAAACTGCAGGTGATTGCACTCTGGCAGGGGGGTTGGACTAGATGATCTTTCTAGGTACCTTCCAACCCTGAACATTCAGTGGTTCTGTGTAACCAGCTTGCACAGGCCCATTCCTGTCCACTCCTAGAATCACAGAATCATCAGGGATTGGAAGGAACCTTGAAAGATC
>VZRI01002388.1:36371-50818 GCA_013397515.1 Upupa epops | reverse complement strand
ACACCTCCAGGGACGGGGCCCCAACCAGCTCCCTGGGCAACCCATTCCAGGCTCTCACCACTCTCACGGTGAAGAACTTCCTCCTCACATCAAACCTAAATCTCCCCATCTCCAGCTTTGCTCCATTCCCCCTAGTCCTGTTGCCACCTAATATCCTAAAAAGCCCCTCCTCAGCTTTTTTGTAGCTCCCTTCACACACTGGAAGGCCACAATAAGGTCACCTCGGAGCCTCCTCTTCTCCAGACTGAACAGCCTAAACTCTCCCAGTCTGGCCTCATAGAAGAGGTGCTCCAGCCCTCTGATCATCCTCATGTCCCTCCTCTGGACATGCTCCAGCATGTCCACATCCTTCTTGTAATAAGGGCTCCAGAACTGGACACACAGTACTCCAGGTGAGGTCTCAACCAGAGTGGAGTAGAGGGGCAGAATCACCTCCCTGGACCTGCTGGCCACACGTCTCCTGATACAGCCCAGGATCTGGTTTACTCTCTGGGCTGCAAGTGCACACTGCTGGCTCGTGTTGAGCTTTTCGACCACAAGCACCCCCAAGTCGCTCTCCTCAGGGCTACTCTCCTGGATACCAGTTTCTCCTTCCAGGCAGCAAATGCACCTGGAGGGAAAGTATTAATCTGAAAATTACAGACTTCTAGAAACTGGAAAGATTAGTCATAAATTTCTATAAACACTCTGCTCTCCAAATGCACATGAGAAAAAAACTACAAGTTGCCACACACACTACAAAAGTGGTTCATGGGGCTTAAGTTAACAACAGTTGTTCCATATTAAATAGATACACACTCCACAGAATAGCTAAGAAATCACATGTCAAATCAAACTGACATATGTTTGCCAAACAAATAAAAGGTTGAAATATAAAGAGTAGTTTGACATGAATGCTACACAATTAGCATCTAAATGATTCTTGGCACACTACTGCAGGTACAATCCTACCCAGCACTGTTACCAGACATATATAACAATTAAGGGACTATTTAAACCCTATTTATGGTGTTCAAAATGCAGTGACTTTCTCTTTTCATTAATGAGAAGAGCTTCACAAAATCATTATGGTTGTGTAGCTCAACAGAAATGTCTTAGCATAATTTAAATGTGTGACAGGACTTCCAAGTGAACTTCTTAAGAATCTTACAGGGCAGAGGTAGAACAAAATAGAAACACCAAAGAAAGCTTTGCATGGGATTGTAGACGCATAAAGAAAACTAAAATGACTGCCTTTAAGGTAAAGGGGGATTATATAGTAAATAAAGGGATCATTAAATAAAACTAATTAGGTATAATGTTAGCAGATGTGATCCCGTTCTTCTGACTATGTGATGTTGGAGTGCAATGACAGCATGTTGCAGTTCATGTTGAGCATCTTTCAGATAAGAGAAGGAAGCAGTGATAGCGAAAGATCTGTTCACTGATCCTAGGGGTTAACTCCCCTAGGGTCACAGAATCCTTGCTGCAGCTACATAAAAGGGATTATTAAGTAGGGTTTTCAGAAACATATTGTATTTATTGGCCATGGCTACTAAAATCATGGTTCTTAAGGGGTTTATAAATTCATGCAATTTTTTTCATGAGATTGAAACCCAATATCAACCTTTTCCAGCCAAATGTGTTGTGGCATTTTTTCTGAATAGCATACAGCATTTTTCCGTGGGCTCGATTTTGCGTGCTTTTTTAATTATCATTTTTCTTCTTGTTATTCCACAGTATAAAAATTGCCCATAAAGTAACATTGCTCTACTCAAACAAAAATATTCACACTGAAGAGGAAAGCATTCTTGTTCTCCTATATTTCGAAATACTACATTGCTTCTTGGCTGTTTACACACACACACACACGCACACCCTGAGGAAACCAAATCACCTCCAGGAAAGGAATGACTTTGTATTAAAATGCTTTACCGAAGTACTTAGATAATTCATTGAAGACTACCTTGTCAGAGAGAAATTCTTAACTGTGGGAGAAAGAATAGCAGACCACATGAAAAAATAAGAAATCCTGATTTTCTCAAAATGTTAATTAACATTGGAGCAGAGACATCGTGGATTCACATTCTCTGGAGACTTTCAAGCCCTGTGTGAATACATGTCTGAGTAATCTGCCCTAGTTGTGGTCCCTTCCAACCCCTAGCATTCTGTGACTCTGAGATAATCTCTATTGAGGTGACAGATAACCTACATTATCAGGACAATGTTACTCCCATCTCCCTAATACAAACACATTCTCTTGCATTTTGTAACCCAAGTGGAACCATGTCATTAAAGACGAGCTTTTACAGCTATATGTAAATATATATATATATATATACACATGCCTTCAACCTATGTACTGAACAAATTTTAAGAGAAAACACAACCCCTCACTGAATTCAAAGAACACAAAACACTCATAGATTAATAAAAATCACAAGTAAAAAAATGATCAAGACCCTGCATATCTAACTCTCACCTCCCAACTCTGATATTCTTTTGGGTTTTGAAAGCTTTTCTGTCATTCTGCTCACCACTTTCTTTTCTGTAGTAGGAAGGGATTTCTCACATTCCCAGTGGAAACCACCAGGAAACCTAAGAAGAATTTTTAAGATACCAGAAATAACCATCTCTACAGCTTAGTTTGAAATTATTTTCCTGATATTTTCTGTCACAGAACTTGGGTCTGGAAGCTTAGCTTGATAGTTAATATTTTCCATGTTAAATTCCATGAGAAAAAAAATACTAACAAAGAAAGAAGAGGAGAGGACTTCACTATCTGAGTCAAAATGACATGTCATTTAGACAAGGCAATCTAACTGAAGATGCAGAAACCATATGAATTCCAGTACTACCTTTCAGCAGATTTTTGCAGGATTTCCTCCCTTCTGTACTATTTCTTATCTAACTCTGGCATTCTTTAGAACCAGTGAGAATAGATTTAGAGTAGCAGATATGGCTGTATCTCTTTAGTTTACTGAGTAAATGTTTCTTCTTGTCCTTCATTTGCAGTCATCACAGCTTCTTGCTAGGGAGATTAGAGTGCTCTTTCCATGGGAAGAGCCACCTCGGACAATGTGATGTTGCACAAATACAGTGGATTTACTTAAGTTGATTCATGTTTGACAAATATCTAATTTTAAGCAGGGAGTAAGAAAATAAGAACTTGGAAACTTAAAAAAAAAGTAAAGAGAGTCAACTTTTAGAATATGATTAGGGTGGTCATATACATGCACACATAATCTAAGTGTACTCTTAATTTTTATCAGAAAAGAACATCCTGGAATGTATTACAAGGGAAAAGTTGCTATTTTCAGACTCAGAGGAAAAACCTTAGAAGTAGTAGTGATAAAATATCAAAAATCTTTTGAGTCACAGACTGTGGTATCTGGGTAACAACAGATCCTAGCATCTGCCTTTCCTTATTTACTTGAATGATTAACAAATAGTATCTGAGTGCCTTAATCCCGGAGACATCTACCCACCTACCACTCCTAATTGACTGATTTCCTGCAGCCCACACAGGATACAAATCTCAGTATAAAGAATGATAACAAACAGTACATTTGGAAACCTCAAAAATATTCAATATATAACATAACATGGATTATGAGCAGGAAACTCACTGGGTTATCATCATTCAGGTAATTGTTCAAAGATTTCTATAAGCCAAAATGTTTGTCTGAGATGGCAGTAATCCATTACTAACCTTCTATCATTACCACTACACTTTCATAATGTTCATATGAAGTGGAACTTTAGTCTTTCTTCTTTTTTAATAGCATTTTTCCTAAAATTTGAAGATTTCAAACTAGAATATGTTACTGGGGTGGTCTCAGTTCCAGTCACCACCTTCATTTTAAGGGATTTTAGTCCTATTCTAAATTAACCCGTAATTCACTTTCAATCACCTCAGACAGAAAACCAAACCCATCTGTTTCACCTCTTAAGCAGAACAACTGATACAAATACATGTGCCTTTTTCTTCCCCAACACACTCTACCAAACAACTCTAGTATTTCAGGAGACTAGTCTTTTCCTTCAAACATCTGGAAAGATGAAACTATTTTACTACAGTCTCCAGCATGTAGCACCCACTGGAAAGGGACATTTGCCTACGGTACAAGAAGGAAAACCACAAAAATCTTGTTCCAACAGTGTATAAACCTACTTCATATCAATCAACTCTTCTGCTTGCAATAATTTTCGTAGGGTAACACACCTTTTGTATAGTGTTATTTTGTAACTCACAGAAAGGTTAGTAGTAAATCTGGTGTTCGTAGTCTTCAAACTGATAATCCTTCTCTAGACATTAAATTTCCAATGTTACTTGAACAGCACTGATCATGTCTGCAGCTTTTAGTCCACATTAAAAATGGTGATGTCTCCTAGACCAATGTTGGATTCCTTACATGGATTAACATAGACTTCCTTCCTAAGGAAGCATCTATAATCCGGTAAGAACCAACCTTATGTTTACTGCCCTGTAATTTTTCAGCTAGAACTTTCATATCTTCATTATTTTTTTCCTTCGGTATCACATAAGGAACTCAGAAACAGAATTTTTTTTAATTTTCTCTTAGAGATTCTATTCTGTTATTGCTGTCTCCAGTGCAAATACTTATAAGCCTCTTATCACCACAACACTGAGATGCTTCATCTAAACAGAAATAGGATGTAATTGGAAACACTATTTCTGGATTCGACCATCAATGGGCATGGCAGTATTAATTGCACAAAAACTCTATTTCTTTACCCACCCCTTCTTGTGGGACACTTAACTAGGATATTTGAGGAACTCCTCTAGTCCATTCTGGAGCACTAATAGACAAATATTTTAATGTATATATTCCACATGTCTTTTTGGGAGGCAGAACACCAGACAACTCACCTTTGCTTGTTCTTGACAACAATGAATCATGGAGCTTTAAGAAAAGAGTATGAAATGTCACACATGCTTGAGTAAAGTCTTAAAAAAACCCAACAACCAGCAAACAAACTCACATCCACCCACTCCCCAACTACCACACTTCTGTCTCCAGACCATATTCAAACAGACTTCCAAATTGTTTTATCTGTGGACAAAAGCAGAGTGTAATTTTCAGGATGGTTTAGAATAGTGGGTGCACACTGGCTGGTAACCCTAAAGGTTATCCGTTAGGGTAAACACTAAAGTAAATTTCAGCAACAAAACCTGGATTACTTTCAAGCTACAGACAACAGCCCTACCAGCCATCTTACCAAAGAACTGGCAAACTGAGCCACCTTAGTATTTGAAAAACATCTTCCAGCCTCAGTAAGTGTAGCTGGGCTGGTTGGACTAGTTTTTAACACACTACTCTAAAATATTTCAAACCATCATTAAATGTGGCCTGTGTAATGTAAAATGTGGCTAAAGAGCAGCCTGGCTGGTACATATGGTCCACAGAAGAAAACCTACACTTCAATTTTACATATATTATCAGTATTTTATGTGAAATACTATTTCAGGAAAGATTTCTTTTTTTCTTCTCACACTCTCATTCATGAATTCTGACAGACTTTCTGCCTCTTCTCACCATCAAACTACACAGAGGCCTTGATACACAAGATGGTTTCAACTGGTCTTACTGAACTTACAGAATAGGTTCAAAATAGAAAAATCCTAAATAAATCTAAATGAATCTGCAGCAACACCAGTGAAAATTAAGTAGTGCATCAGGAGAAATTGATATGAAGTATTTACTGCTGCTTGGATATCGGAAGGGATTAGTTATGATTCCATTTTTTATTAGGCTAAAGATATTTTCTGCTATCTGTGAGCTGCCTGATAATATGTTATCATTGTACCTCAGGCTACACCAAACTTGATTTTATTATGTGCTGATTTAGGTAGTCACTTTATTTCTGTTATACAAGTTGCCTAGCTGATTCACAGAGCTTACAGCTCAAACCACCCTTGCAGAATAAAGGAGATCAAGAGTGTACTACAGGATATGCTCCAGTGCACTTTCAAAGGTATACACTCATTTGAAAAAGGTGCTCCAGATATGACAGAATCTTCTATGAAACTATTAATTCAGTCCCATTGCCTCTACTTGCATTCCCTTCTTGTGCTCCGACAAAGGCAGCTTCCCACTTCTTATTTTTAAAGTGCTTTTGCTAAAGGGAGGTCATGTTGCCATTACCTACTGTCCAGTCCATAATACAGCCAATAGATACCCTTGGTGTGTTTGTCTGCTGTACTTTACATCACAATTCCATTGACGTATTCAACTTTTTGTCCTGATTCTTTGTTCTGACCTTTACAATGGAATACCCAAAAGTTAAAACTGACACCTCATTCCACTCAGATTGCTTTCACATAAATAATGAGGTGAGCAAAGATTAATACTACTTTTAATTCATCATGATTTCTTCTCTGAGCTTGACAGTGTCTCTATGCTATTCTCCCTTCTATGCTAGTTAATAAAGCAACAGATTTGTAGTAACCCTGTAAATGTGCATACATTCTGGTGCTGTCATGAATAAGAGAGCCTAGAAGACAGGAAATGACAACTTCCGAGGGCAGAGGGACAGAAAAGTGACCACAGTAAAAAACAAGAATGTTCTACTTGAAACTCTGAAACACAAATTCTAAGCCTCTTTGTTAGCTATTGGGACCGGTATGCAGCCCTATATCAATACCTGAGCACTATCATCTGTCTTGAATATGTGGTTACCTTTTGTCCAATTCCAACCACAATGAAAGTCAAATAGTGCTTGTGTTCCAGATAGGAATGTTTGTAGACTAATTGAGCTAAATTATTGCAGAATCATTGGTAAATGAAATAATTGAGTGATAAAATATGAATGCTAATTTCTGGTCTTTAAGGATGAGTAACTGAAGAGTAACCTGAAACTGGCCTTAGACATTTCAAGCTTTGATCAGTAAGACTGTTGCTGTTCTGTTTTCTAACAGGAATTAATTTAACACAATTGAGTAGTGAAGTGGATTGTGAACTGGGTACAGGATAGAAGCCAGAGAGTAGTGGTTAAAGTGACACAGTCTAATTGGAGGCTTGTACCTAGTGGAGTCCCCCAGGTACTGGGACCAGTCCTCTTCAATCTATTCATTAGTGACTTGGATGAGGGATTAGAGTGCACTGTCAGCAAGTTTGCTGATGACACAAAGCTGGGTGGTGTCACCAACACTCCAGCAGACTGTGCTGCCCTTCAGCAAGACCTGAACAGGCTGGAGAGGTCATCAGAGAGACATTTAATGAGGTACAACAAGGGTCAGTGTAGACTCTTGCATCTCGGCAAGAACAACCTCAGGGACCAGGATAGGTTGGGGACTGACCTGCTGGACACCAGTGTAGGAGAAAGGGACTGGGGGTCCTAGTGGCCAGCAGGATGACTATGAGCCAGCAATGTGCTCTTATGACCAAGAGGGCCAACAGCATTCTGGGGTGCATCAGAAGGGGGGTGGTTAGCAACTTCATAGAGGTTCTTCTCCCCCTCTACTCTGCATGGTGAGACTGTATTTGGAGTATCGTGTCCAGTTCTGGAGGGTGTCCAGCATAGAGCAATGAAGATGATTAAGGAAGTAGAGCACCTCCCTTATGAGGAAAGGCTGAGGTAGCTGGGTCTCTTTAGCTTGGAGAGGTGGAGGCTGAGGGGTGACCTCATTTATGCCTCTAAATATGTGAGGGGTGGGTGTCAGGAGGATGGAGCCAGACTCTTCTCAAGGTCATCTGGTGATAGGACAAGGGGCAATGGGTGGAAGCTGGAACACAGGAGGTTCCATACGAATATCAGAAGAAACTTCTTTATGGTGAGGTAATGGAGCATTGGAACAGGTTGCCCAGGGGGGTTGTGGAGTCTCCTTCTCTGGAGACGTTCCAGACCCGCCTGAATGTGTTCCTGTGCAACTTGGTCTAGGTGATCCTGCTGTGGCAGGGGGATTGGACTAGATCTTTCGAGGTCCCTTCTGATCTCTAATGATTCTATGATTTTGTGTTATCTTCTACGTTTATGTTATGTATGTCCTGTCACTCACATCAGCTTCACACCAGCTGCAGTTGGATCGTCGGGCCAGATTGTAAGCCAGGGCTGCACTTCCAGGATCTGCACTGCCGAAAAAAGGAGTCAAGAAATCCTGTTCAGACAATCCTGTCCTGGACAGTAGTTTAGATTTTCCCCACTCCTCACCAAACTAGTGTCCATTACACACAAAACAGATTTTGTTAACCTTTTGTGGGCCAGTCCCTTGTGATTTAATGTGGTGATGGTCTCATCCCAATTTCTTTAAGTCCTTGATTTATTATCTCAGTTCTGCTACTCCTACACCTCCCCAGCTGTGTGTAAACTTTCTGGAAACACATTGTGCAAGAAGAAAAGACCAAACCAACCCCATCCTCCAAACCCAAACTGTGCAATGGCAAAATCCTTGCTGCTTTTTCCATAAGGATAGAACAAATTCAATGTGCAGTAAAATACAATCTGCCTTGGCACACTATTTAAGGCTACTGAAAACACATTACTATTTATATACACTTTAATATGAGAAAACTACTTATTGACTCTACATATCTGTGTTTTATGCTGTCTGGATTTAACTCTCTTTAAAATTAGTTATAACGCTGAAAATAACTAATATTAGAAAGACATTAATTGAATTTATTCTAGTACTGGCAAACAGGAGAGCTAATTAGTGGCAAAGACTTACTTCAGAACAAGATTTTTATGATTTGCTGGGTTATGACCCGTAATTAAATGTATTTTGTGTGGGGTTTTTTCCACCAAGATAATTGATATAATGCATAACGCAAGATACTTTAGGGCCAATTCTTTCTTAAAATGCAACTAAATAGCACTGTCAAAGACAGAATGGGCTGGGGATCTTGATGCTCCAAATCTTTATGTCAGTGCTACATGGTTAATGACAACAAAAGAAGACAGAAAAGGATAAACACATTTCTTTCAAGTGGCTCAGATGAAATGACACGTTATCCATAGAATGCTATATGCTTGTATGCAACCCAAGTATGAATAATCAGCTTCTACAACAGCACATGCAAACCGTACATTGAAGAAACTTTTTGTCTTTAAACGACCTAAGCACATCACCTGAAAGGATTGGTCTAAGGGGTTCAGTCTTACAAAATGCTACATTTCAAGTGAAGATGTTTTGGGAACAGATGGAAACAACACACAAGTTTAATAACAAAAAATTCTTTAAAATTAGTCAATTTGAAGACTTCATTACAAAAACTGAGAGCAATAAAAATTAATCCTCTTAAAGAGGAAGTCTGTACCCTGTACCTTTTATGAAACTATTACTGTGACAGTCTCAAATGCATTGTTCTTACTTTATGGATCAGTATAGGATGGCTTAGGTTCTCTGCAATCAGATTTATTTGTTTACATTACTAAATCATGCCATTATAATTGGGCAGTTTAATATTTCCACTAATTTCAAGATCAACCAACTTGATTTTGAAAGTAACTGCAACTAGCAAATTCACCTCTGACAATTGCAAACTTGAAGCATCATAGGAAACAAAAGCAGAGAGGGAGCCATGAGCCATGAGGGAGCCCTGAAAGGCACCTGTCGGAAGGCTGGGAAAGACTGTTGACAAGGGCTGAGAATCACAGGACGAGGGGTCCTGGTTTGAAGCTAAAAAAAGGGGAGATTTAGGTTAGACATCAGGAAAATTTTCTTATTCTGAGGGTGGTGGGTCCCTGGAGCAGGCTGCCTAAAGACGTGGTGGAGGCCTCATTGCTGGAGACATTCAAGGCCAGGCTGAATGGGGCTCTGGGCAATAAGAGGTCCCTTGCAACCTAACACATTCTAAGATTCTGTATGCACCATTGCTGCTGAAGGCGAAAGGCACATTGCCAAGTGCAGCTTTGACTGAACCAGCATAGACAGATGGTATGTAAGAAGTACCTTAGGGTCTTGGAATCCAGCAACAACTGAAATGCAGACAGTCTCCAAAACTTGCCTTAATTCCTGCATTTTGGCAGGAAGAGAGAACAGCCATGAATGGAAGGGACAAATACAGATGAATACAGAGGCAAAGACAAATCTGCGGAGTCATTCTCATGAATATCCAAGCAGAACATCCAGGAACAGAACAGCCAGTAATCACCCATATTCATTCATAATAAACTACCTCCCTTTGATTACATAAACCACTCATCTTCTGATTGATTCTTTGAACAGTTATGCCTGATGGGCAATTAAGTGCCAACTGTATAAGCTCAGCAAGGGTTCTGCTCAGGTTCTTCTTTGGTTGTTTCAGGTTTCCCCTCTTTCCCCCAAAGACAGCAAGCTAATATTATCCGTTAATATCAACACTCCCATGGATACAGCAAAGGCAGCACTGGTGTAGGCATCCATTTGTCTAGTGCTGTCTAATTTCTTAGAACATTTGATATTGCAGGAATTTGACTAATCAACCCAGTATTTTCAAGTGGGAAAGTGCCCAGAGCATAATACTGTAAAACAAGTACAGGTCTCAAACTCATCTTTAACATTCTAAAAACCTGAATGTATACAAAAAGCCCCTAAATCTGTGGTATAATACTAATTATTTCTTGGGAAAAATAATTAACAGATCATTTCTTAGAGGGAACTTCAATAGTCTTTACACGCAAATACACTCTTTCTACATCAAACCATCCATTGCTTCCCTGAAAGGGAAAACTGTTTGGTATATTTGCTGCAAAAATTCAAGTAAAATATCAAGTAAAGAGGACCCTGATAATAATGATCCAAATGATGCAACTTTTCTATAAGCAACACAAGAATAACATTATGTATTACCATAAAGTTACCAGATCTCCTATTTATTTCCTTACGCAGGAAGAAGGAACTAAATGAATGCTTTTATTTTGACAGAGAACCTCCTCATCCTCTCTCAGCTTTTTTCTCACTTGTAAAGATGTCTTAGCCCCACTCTGTCAACTTGGAAGCTCTTACTGTCATCAGCCAGAAAGAAAACACCTCACTGCGTATGAGGACTGTCGTACGCCAACAGATTTGGCTGACAAGAACTGAAAAGAACTGTCACTCAGTGTCACAGGACTAACAAAGCAATTATAAAAAAGACACATTCATGAAGCCCAAAACATGCAGATTAAAATGAGCCTTAGACAATCTAGCTACTTAGAAATATCTTTTTAGACTAAAAAGGCTTGACTTTTCCTCTATAGATTGCTCAGAGTCTTTCTTGGGTTGTGGTTTGGGGTTTTTTTTCCCTACATCACAACAGACCCCAGAGACCCCTGTTCATTATTTAGGACTTAACAAACATTTGAAATGCTGTTTCAAGGGAAATACAATGAAACCAGCAACTATGAAACTATAATTTTCCTACGCCCTTTAATTCCTGAAAAACTAATCACTTTGATGGAGGGTCAGGGTAAAGACCATCTGAAAAAGCCAAATACATGGAGAAAGGTGAACATTAAAAGATAGAATCTGGAACAAACAGAACTTTAGAAAGCTAAGCAGTTGTGTTACACTTAGAAACCAAGTTATATGATACCAGTGAACGATGGTTTAACCTGTGTCAAATGGTTACAAAGCTAGGAATAAACTGTAGCATGTTAAGCAGCATGACAATGCCTAAGGATTTATCTCAAGCAACCCTGGGCCCATGGGACTGAGCAATTCAGGAATTTGTTCAAGTACTCTTTAATTAATACAGTTGTATTACAGAAATTATTCATGACGTTGATTCTGTCAAATATTCCACTTCACATAACATGACTATCTAGCAGAATGCTGATTGATGCTCTAACAGTCACCAGGATCATTAAGATTCCTAATACAGATTGCTGAGGATCATTCTCCAGTGCCTGGCCAAGTGTTCAGTTCCATTCACCCACCCTCACAGATCAGCTGTAATACACAACTTTTCATTTCTGCAGCTAAGTCTTCATTTCAAAGACAGCAGAATGACTAAGCCTACTCAGTCTATTACTCGCCTAGCAGACCACTCAATAATTGCCTTTTTAGAAGAAAAACACAGAGAGTTATCAAACATGTATTTTTTACATAAGGTTGTTACTTTTCTTTGGCACATCCTGAGAGCTAATAGCTGACACCAACTATCACTGGAAGACAAACATTATTTTTAATACATGCTTGCAAGGTACTTATTAACTTTTCCTGTGGAAGACCCTAACTGGTTTCATAGCCTTACCAAGGAATCATAGAATCATTCAGGTTGGAAAAGACCCTTAGTGACTCAACCCTATCCTTGGGCAGCCTGTTCCAAGATCTGACTACTCTTTCAGTGAATTTTTTTTCCTAATGTCTAGTTTAAACATCCCCTGGTGCAGCTTGAGGCCCTTTCTTCTTGTTCTGTCGCTAATCACCTGGGAGAAGAGACCACACCCACCTCTCTACGTCACCCTTTCAGGCAGTTGTAGAGAGTGATGAAATCTACCCTAGAGCTTCCCATTCCTCAAACTAAACAGCCTTCTTCAATTTCTCTCTCTAAGATTTATTCTCTAAGCCCTTCACCAAGCTTCATTGCCCTCCATCCCTTCATATAAACCAGCATCTCTTCATAAGAACTGAAATGGAGGATAGATATTCCTATTCTCTTTTCTTGTAGCTGAAATAAGCCAAATATTTCAAAACAGGAATTTCCAGAGAAACTGAATTCTGCTGTTTAGAGATGATGAGACCATTGCACTACAGAAATACTGTTCACAGAGATGAATCAATAAAACTAAATAAAAAAACTATAAAGTTTTACTGAATATCCACTAAGGTAATTGGAACATAAAGGGTTTCACATGGAAAGCAGCAAACAGGTGTGTGTGTGTATTTCTGGGGTTTTTTAGGGTGGAGTAAAATACCAGTAAATTAGACAGGCTCTGACTGATGGATTTTTCTCTCTGTTTACAGATTAAATGCTAACATGAACACAGAGACCTCATCTCTATCTCTGCTGACCTTGTTCCATGTGTCACAATCTATATGCAAATCCAAAACAGATTGAAAGATGAAGATGCAGAAGATACAATTCTGGAACCAATTTTTATCAGCAATATCCCTGACATGAATAGGTCAGATCTGCAAGGCAGACGATTCACCTCAGTTCCTTCCAAATCCAACAGGCAATTAAAAATCTGGAGTAAAATAAAATCAGTAATGATTCATCATCTTCCACAAAGAAATTTCTATGGAAGATAATGAATTGTAACTTCTGTGTTACATCAGATGGCTATGGGAATCAAAAGTCCTGACACTAAATATTGATTCCAGTTGGCTTTAGATATGTGTTCCAATTGAGACTTAGCTGTGTTTTCTGCATGCAATCCCAGTAGCATCAATATTTTCAAGGAGTATGAGCAACTCAAAACTAGTTTTATATAGTATTTAATCAGCTGGTTTGAAATTAGCTTCAAAAGAAGTCAGGTGAGAGACAGCTGTTTAGCAAAGCTTCAGTAGATGGATGTCAACCATGGCCCTGCACCAAATAGAGGTGTTCACAATGTTGTGTTAGCTTGCTGCTCAGAACAAAATCCAGCACACAGGCCACAAAGTGCTGAAAGTCAGAGGCCAGTTCTGAAACCCTGGACTTTTCTTTCCAACACTTTGCTGGAGAGGTGGTGAGTCATAGAATAATTAGGGATCAGAAGGGACCTCGAAAGATCATCTAATCCAACCCCCCTGCCACAGCAGAATCACCTAGACAAGTCACACAGGAACACATCCAGTCGAGTCTTGAACATCTCCAGAGAAGGGAACTATGTAATGCCCTGGGCAGCCTGTTCCAATGCTCCATTATCTTCACTGTGAAGAAGTTCTTTCTGATATTTATATGGAACCTCCTATGTTCCAGCTTGCATCCATTGCTCCTTGTCCTAACCCAAGATGACCTTGCGAAGAGCCTGGCTCCATCCTCCTGACACTCACCCCTCACATATTTAGAGACATTAATGAGGTCACCCCTCAGCCTCCTCTTCTCCAATCTAAAGAGATCCAGCTTCCTCAAACTTTCCTCAATAAGTTTGGCTGTGAGGATGCTGTGTGAAACTGTGTCAAATGCCTTACATGCCATGTTCAGGGAAAAGCTTGCTTCTGAGATGTTTAGCTGAAAGTATTTGTGATACCAAAGGAAGTATTCATGTTACTGTGTACCCTGGGATTCACCTGTTTGAATGTTGGTGCACCAGAGGTATGTGACCTTGGTTCACTGCTGACGGGAGAACTGCTGTTACACAGATACACAGACCATTGCAGGTTGGAAGGGACCTCCAGAGGTCATGGAGTCCAAGCCCTCTGCTCAAGCAGGATCATAAAACTTAAAACTGGTTACACAGAAATGTATCAAGACAGGTCTTAAAAGTCTCCAGAGAAGTGGACCTCCCTGGGCAACCTGTTCCAATATTCTGCAACCCTTTGTCATGAGGGTCTAAATCGGGTTGGGTTGGTGCTCTCACTGAGAGTTCAACAGCCAGTGAAGCAACTTTGCTAA
>VZRI01002388.1:0-35718 GCA_013397515.1 Upupa epops | reverse complement strand
GCCTCCTGCCAGAAGCTAGAGAAAACTGGCACTGACCACAGTCCAAAAAGTCTGCTCTTCCTGTGTTTGAGCTCCCATGTAAAAGAGTGCCATGGCTACCTCAGCAGAAGAGCTGCAGCCATGCTTAGACTTCATTTTGCTGTCCACCCTTTGGTGGCAGGGGGTTGAGAACCATTGCTCACCTCTCCAACCTGGGGGAGGGGGGGAGGGGGGTAAGGGCAAGCTCTCTGTCTCTCAAGAGGTACCAGAGGAGAAGCAGGAGAAAAACAGGAAAAAGATGACGAAGATGACAAAGAAAGATAAAGAAGCAGGAAGTACCTTCCCTTTTATAGACTGTCCACCAGTCACCTGTAGAGTCCAGACACTGATGCAGGAGGTCTGCTAGGAAAGCTACCTCCAGCTTCAAAATAAAATGCTTTTTCAGCATAAAAGCACCACAACTAATACTTTTAAATTTGGTAATTTTCAAACTGTGACACCCTTACAGTAAAGAAGTTTTTCCTCATGTTGGAGCACTTCCTGTGCTCTGACTGACACCCATTGTCACTTGTCCTATCACAGGGCACAAGTGAAAAAAGATTGTCTCTTTCTGCTTGACATCCAGCTCCCATGGATTTATAGACAGTGATTAAGTCCTCTTGTAATCTCTCCAAACTGAAAGGTCTCAAGGTCCTAGGTCTCAATCTCTCCTCATAAGGCAAGTGCTCCTGTCCCCTAATCATCCTCATGGCTTTCTGTTGAAGTCTCTCAATCAAGGCTCTATGCTGCTTGAACTGGGGAGACCAGAACTGGACAGAATATTCCAGAAGTGGCCTCACTAGGGCAGAGTAGGGAGGGAGAAGAGCCTCCCTTGATTGCTGGACACAACCTTGTTGATCCATCCCAGGATTCCATTGGCCTTTTTGGCCACAAGAGCACATTGCTGTTCCATGGATAACTTGCTCTCCACAAGAAACTCCAAGATCCTGCTCCACAGAAGTGCTTTCCAGTAGATCATCCCCCAACTTGTATTGATGCATTGCATTACTCCTGCCCAGGTGTAGGACTCTGCAGTTATTTTTATTGAACTTCATTAAATTCCTCTTAGCTCATCCTTCCAGTCTGTCCAGGTCTTCTTGAATGGGTGCACAGCCATCAGGTGAATCAGCCAGACCTCCGAGCTTAGTGTTATCTGCAAACTTGTGGAGGACACACTCTCCCATCACCAAGGTCATGAACAAAATCAGACCCAGCACAGATTCCTGGGGGACACCATTGGCTACAGGGCTCCAGCTAGACCTGCACTATTAATCACCACTCTTTGGGCTCTCTTATATAGCTAGTTTTTGATCCAAGTCACAATCTGTTCTTTGGTCTCACACTTGCTAAGCTTACTCACGATGGTACAAGAGGAGATGTGATCTCAGGGAACGCACAATACAAGCACCAAGACCAGACAGAAAAATGTAGTATGGAGAACATATCTAGTTGCTCAAGGAAAACTGTTCATAAGGAATAGAATAAAAGTCCTATGGAAGCAAAGCATCGAAGAAAATTGCAAATCAACAACACCGACATTCATCTGTTGTGCAGAGCTGTGGAGGCCAATCCTCTCACATGTGTGATCACAGAAATGCTCAGCCTGGCAGCTTTGCCAGTACCAGCTTCACATTGTATCTTTCAGACTGCATAACCAATTTATACATTGGAGCACCTTTCTTACTGGTTGTCTCCACACACCTTAGCACCTACGTGAACTAATCACCTCTTAGTGGGGGTTACTCTCTGACAGATAAGTCAGAATAAAAGAAACTTTGTGGTTAGCCTAAAAAAATCCAACCCCAGCAGCCCATTCAAATAACACTTTCAATTTTTATCACATTTTTAGAATTGATGTTACTCTGAAAATAATAAAAAAGACAAATATGATGATCTAGTCCTTGTAAAATCAATGCTCATTTGGTATCATGAGGTGGAAGCAGTAGACATAACAGTTATGTGGGGGCTGGATTTGCATTAACTGTGGGCTGGAGGGGATAACTTCTGCTGGGCTCATGAAGATAACTCATGAGCCACAGTCATCCTTTTTGAAAGTACCTTTTCCTTTTTGTCTGGCATGTATTGTATCCCAGATACAGTAAGATTCCACAGATTTTTAAATGCATTTATGACTTTCTGCTCCCACTTGCTTATCACTGTTTTATTGAAAACTCCTGTCATCATCTTTGAATTGTTTGAAAGTCATCAGATACAGACCCAATACATTTGAAAGAGACATCTAAAGCTTAAGTTGCTGTCAGGTGCTCAGGAAGGAAAACAAGTTTTTAAATTTCACAAATTCCCTCGTGACATGTCAGGCTTCTACATTAACCTTTAAGGCTGCAACACACCAAGACTGGGAAGGAAGGTATCAGTGTTACAGTAATGCCAAGCCTTTGCTCTTGATAGCACAAAACTACTTGAAATATGCAGGTGCACAACGTGATTTAAAATGTATTGTGAGTTGGATTCGATAAAGGCAGCGTTGCACTACTGTTGGCACAACTACAAACAATCTCCCTGCAGATACACTCAGGTGAGTATTCTGCATAGGACTCTGGAAGAAGTGTGAAAATTCTGAAAGCATTCCTCTGTAGCAAGAGGGTTTTTCTGAGAAATGGATATTCCTAGAGCTCTGTTTAGAAGCACCCCTGCTGCTGAGCATACAGTTGAGATGCAAAAATTACATGTTAACAAGGGTGCTGTTTAGAATAAAAACAACTGATAACTTCCGCTTTGCAGCTTGTCCAGGCTAAAGAGACAACCCTTTTGCTTTTACAACAGTTTTTTCATTTTCCTGCACTGACTGAAAAAAAAATCATTAAAAAATCATTATCACTTGAAAACTAACTATCTTATAAGATACCTCTCATTGCATTGCTAGACTCAGAACAACAGGTAAAAGATCAGATATCTGTATTCTTTGTCTTGCAGTTTACACCATGATGGTGACATCTGCCAGCTGACGAGTTGCAGAAGGAATGCTGGTAGAAATGAATATGATCTGATGAAGGGGATGCCTTTCAATGAATTGCATCCTCTACTGCCTGTATCTTTCCTTTTACATGACTCACCATTCACCTGTTTTCTAAGTTATAGGTGTTCAACTCCCGGAAAAAAATATGTATGACACTTCTTAATGTCTCAAATACTGGTAGAGACTTTGAAAATGGCAAAAATGATCCAAGAAAGCTAAGAGGGAAATTCAATTGGGAAAAACTAATTTCAAGAGGAAGAAAAGGCTTTTAGCTGAACATAATCCCAAGCAGACGGAGCCCAGCACTGCATGTTTATAATGCAGTTGAAATCCCAGCCAAGTTGGGTTGTGCCCAGATTGGATAATTTCCCAGCAGGCTGCATTTAAAAGTTATGTCCCCATCCAAGGTTCCTCCATTGACAAATGTTTCCATAAATGCTAACAGACTTCAGTGCTACTTCTTGTTTTGCTTCTGTGCATAAAAGGAAAATGTCCAGGTGCATGAAAGTGACTGCTGTCAAGCCCTCTGCTAGATGGAGGGACAACAGTGGTGAGTGAGGCACTGCAATTATTATACAAAGGACTTCTAAAGATCTTTCTACTGCAGCCATTAAGGCTCCATCACATGCTCGGTAAGATGAAATTTATCAGACAAAAAAAAAAAGCTACAACCCTATAATTTAATCCTTTAAGTGGAATATTTCAGGAATTGTAATTTTATTTAAAAGAAAAGATTGCATTTATGTTTCTATAGCCATAATTATATTTGGCAAGAAGTTCCAGATTAAAGGTGTGTGCCCTTTTCAATAAAAACAATTGCTCTGCTTCAGGTTAAATCATTTCACCTGCTGTGAAACAATTAAAATCTATTTTACGACTGAGCACAACTAGTTGCTTAATAAAAGGGTCATGGAGACATTCACAAAACCACTCACTTTGCACAAAATCTGCCCATAGCAGGTGCATTCAAAAAAATTATTATTTTTAAAATCATCAGCAGACTTTTGTACAGATAAAGGATACTAAGAACTGATACAATGTTCCTAAGAAACAATTTGGCTTCGAGGTTTTTAACTGCTTCCTGCATGGTAGTGTGGGTAACTGACTGGGGAAAAGCCTCCAAGCACACAGCCCTGACATGCTGAAATATATCTCTTCTGTGATGAGCAGCATCATTGCTACAGCATGCAGTTCTACTACATACTAGACATGCAGATACTAGATATGCAGATACTAGAATATCTCTGATTACAGAGCATTCTCCACTGAGGTCTTACCTCACCCACATTATCTCAGATTTCACTTTCCAGCAAACTGGAAGCTAAGCAACCCTCCAATTAAAGATGTGGACAACTTCCTTCACCATGATCATAGAATTGTAGGAAGTTTAGAGCTGGAAGGGACCTTAAAGATCACCTATGTCCAACTACCTTGCAGAGGCAGGGACACCTTCACTAGATCAGGTTACTTGCGGCCCCATTGAACCTACCCTGAACACTCCAGGTTTGGGGCAGCCACAACTTTCTGGGGCAACCTGTTCCAGCATCTCAGCACCCTTACAGAAAAGAATTGGTTCCTAATGTCCAGCCTCAGTCTCCCCTCTTCAAGTTTGTAACCGTTTTCTTTGTCTTCTCACTATGTACTCATGTCAAAAGCCCTACCCCACCTTTCTTGTAGCCCCCTCCAGATACTAGAAAGCTGTTAGAAGGTCACCTGGGAGCCTCCTCTTCTCAGGCTGAATGAATCCAACTTGCTCAGCCTGTCTTCATAGGGGAGGATCAGCCCTCTGGTCATTTGAGTTGCTCTCCTCTGGGGACTCCAGAACTGTACACAGTACTCCAAGTGGGGTACAGAGTAGAGGGGGAGAATCACCTCCCTCAACCAACTGTCACTGCTTCTTTTGCTTCAGCTCAGAACATGATTGGTTTTCTGGGCTGCAAGCACACACTGACGGCTCCTGTTAAACGTCTGGCCCACCACCACCCCTGAGTCTTTCTCCTCAGGGCTGTCCTTAATCCTTTCTCCTCCCAATCTGTATTCATGCATTGGATGACCTCGACCAAGGTGCAGACCCTTGTACTTGCTCTTGTTGAACTTCATGCAGTTTGTACAAGCCCACCATGAATCTGCTATATGACAGTGCATGGCTCTGCCCTGATCTGCCTGCAGACAGTCACAGCTGAGGAGCTGGTCTAAAACCTAGGAAAGTACAAAGACATTAGCAAGACTAATACTTGAAACGTGGGAGAAACACAAGCCTGGCACAATGGCTGCAGCCTTGAGAAATGAGGACACAGGGTGTAGTGCAGAGGATGACAGACACAGAGTCGTAAGAGATAGGCACAGATCGGTGCTGGAGACTCTGGGACTGTAAACACCTCAGCAATAGTTGAAGAAATGCAGAACTGGAGCAGGACAAAAGTGATTTAGAAGTAACAAAGAGAACAAAAATGCAGTAAGTAACATGCAAAATTAAATGGAATCCCATACAGCACTGGTCAGCAAAGGTCTTATTCTAAGAGCTTGCTAGTGTTCAGGTCTATCACTGGTCACACTCACTATGCTTTAAGTCTGTGTTGGACATCTACTCTACCAGATATGGTATGTGAGATCACAGCATGGCAAAGGCACAGTGACCTGGAGCACCACGTGCAGCAGCACCACTGAATCTCTGCAGTTGGTCACAGTCTCTTTGGTGTCATTTAGGAGGCAGCTGTGGCAGCTGCACTCATTTTAAGTGCAGGCAGTGGTAACTTCCACTACCACAGCACAGTTTACTTTCTCTTTGGAACAGTTCCTGTTTATTACAATAAGCACAACATCTTCTAGTTTGATAATACCCAGTTGCCACAGCCATACTCCACTGCCAAGTCACAACGCGAAGGAAGCTTTGGAATTCAGCAGCAATGTGACATTCACAGGTGACACTTTAAGGGGCAGCAAACAGTACAAGTTCTGTTTCCACAAGAGCTGGCTATTAGGTGTCTCCCATTTATTTCTCAAAGCAGCCTCTATTTTCTATCAGTCCAGGTTTATTTGTATAGCAAATACTGGTTTATAATGTTACAAGCATGTTTTTATACTGCATGCATATCTGAAACTTCTAGCTTCTAACAGTTCTACACAAGGTTTAAAACCACCCAAAATCAACTTGAAGTTAAAAACCCACCACATGATTCCTTGCACAGAGCTCACCCTAGTGTGCCTCTGTATGAGCTATCGGGGAACTTAAACAGCTAATTTCAGCTTGAACACACATCAAAATTATACAATATAAACCAGTTAATAGCAGATTCAGCAGATCAAGAGAGAGATCCACTACTCTGCCCTGGTGAGACACCTGGAGTACTGCATCCAGCTTCCAGTACAGGAAGACCATGGGCCAGGTGGAGAGCATCCAGAGGAGGCCAGGAAAATGATCAGGAGACTGGAGCACCTCTGCTACAAAGACAGGCTGAGGGATCTGAAGACAAGTCTCCAGGGGACTTGATAGCAACCTTTAAGTCCTGAAGGGGGCTACCAGAAGGCTGCAGAGGGACTGTTTACGAAGACCTGGAGTGATAGGATGAGAGGCAGTGGTTTCACATTAGAGAAGGGCAGATTGAAATAGGCTGTTAGGAAGAAGTTCTTTAGTCAGAGGGGGGTAGAACACTGGAACAGGTTGTCCAGGGAGGTAATTGAGCCCACCATCCCCAGAGATATTCAAGGTCAGGATAGCAACCTGCTCTAGTTGAGGATGTCCCTGAGGGTGGTTGGACTAGATGACCTTTGGAGGTCCCTTCCAACTCAGGCCGTTCTATGACTCTATAATAGAATTTACAAGGTTCATCCATTCTTCAAGATAGCAAACATCATTGGTTGATTATTTTATCAAAATTAGGAATCGCTTAAGGAAAGCAGCATGGTACACAAACAGTGGTTTCCTGTTGTGTGACACTTCATTCATTCATAGCCTCAACTACAACAAATGGACAGAAGCCACTTTAACTTTGCTGGGGATTTTTTCATTATCTTGTTTGCACAACAATGCTTTAAAGTTAGCATTGCATTAGCTCAGGTCATCCAGACTACCTTTTTAAGGTTTTCAAAACACTTTTTAATAGAAAATAAATGTACTTCAAAGCAGCAGCTGCACAGCTCCTTAATTAATTTCAAGTGTTCCCTATGTAGGTATTTTACCCCAAATTAATATAAATCTGGATATAGAAATATGTATTTTTCCACACAGAACTGTGTAGTAATAGGAAAATTAGTCTTAAAGCTCTGTTGAGTGAATAATAAACCTATTATTCACCAATTAACATTTACTCAACAAAAAGGATTCAGCACTGTACATTATACTTAGAAGCATGTTCATATTTACAGTACAAGTAGCATCCCTCAAACAAATGCTGTTATCAAAAAGATGGTATAAACTATGAACAAACTAGTATTTACATCTCACCAAACACTCACTGCAGAAAACTATTTTTAATAACTAAGGAATGTTGGCAGATTGAAATGATCACCTCAACAAAGTCAACAGAGAAGACAAATCAGCTCCCTTTTTTCCATAGTGAACACATGTATGATAAAGGCATCAAAGACACACACAGGGCTCCAACAGAATCCATGCAGTTAGTTAGTTAGTGAGTTAGTTAAACAGGAATCAACCAATTTTTTTTGTTCATACACCTTCCAAAGATATAGCTTTTATTTATTTTTGTTCAGTTTCAGGAAGTTCCTATCTGTGCTATTTCTTTTGACAAGAATAAATTTCAGGGATAATAAAATTAAAAGAAATCCTAAGCCAAATTTTCTGATGCGCCAAAGAGGGACATTCTACAAAACACCAACAGAGCTGGGTTTCACTATAATTACACTAAGTGACACATACTCAAGTTCGTGTTGAATTTATCTGTTTATGTTTAAAAAGACTATTTCTATCCCTAGTTTAAGGGACATAAAGCATCTTCTACTCTTAGTTCAAAAGTTTGTGGTTAGAAGTGTTAATATGGAGTAGCACAGAAAACCACAAAATTTGACAAATAATTACCAACTAACTCTATTCTCATTCACAACTACCCAAATTAAGTAGCTATGTATCCTGTAATATCATAGAAGCAAAAAGGTCAGAGATTGTTTCCTGAAATGTATGCACTTCTTTCTCTGCTTTGCCCTGTGTCAAATAACAGACTAAAATGCCAACAATATTGGTATGTGAGGGTATATTCTTCTCCAGGTCATAGATTTTCAGCTATTCAGAGTTTTTTGCATGTATTGATCATTTAGTTTTTAACCATTCATTGCCACTTCACACTCGTATGTAATCACCCTGAAGTTTCCGGTTTCCACTCCTGGAATCTGTATGAATGAATCAAATGAAAACACACAGACCTTCTGTATCCAATGGGACATTCTGGTTGATATATTCATTAAATCCATCCAAGTAATGATTTCAATAAGATTTTATGGAAATCTACCTGGAATAAAGGAAAATGAGAAGCATTTTTTTGGAAATCTTCCTTCTTTGTTCATATCAGAATCTCAGAATTGTGGAATCATTAAGACTGGAAGATCATAAAATCCAACCACCAACCCAATTCCACGCTGCCCACTAAACTACATTTTCAAGTGCCAGATCTACACAGTTTTTGAACCCCTTCATTGATGGTGACTCCCTGTCCTCTCTGGGCAGTCTGTTCCAATCCCTGTCAGGGAAGAAATTTTTCCTCATGTCCAACCTAAAAGTCCCCTGGCACAGCTTGAGGCCATTTCCTCTTGCTCTGTTGCTAGTAACTTGGGAGAAGAGACTGACCCTCACCTCTCTACAACCTCCTTTCAGGTAGTTGTGAAGAGCAATAAGGTCTTCCTTCAACCTTCTTTCCTCCAAGAGAAAGATAGAAAGATGTTTCACATCCCAATCATTCTCCAAACTAAATCAGGTCTCCAAAGTAGGGCCCAAACATCAGTGGAAAACAGGAACTGAAGGGCAGCAGTTTCAACAGGACAAAGAAGCTATGCCAATGCCTTTGGGACCTATCTGCGAAAAGTTCAGGCTAAAGCAGTTGACAGGCTAAAAAAACAAACAACAAACCCAAACCACTGATCAAACAAAGCACAACAGCTGGAGATATTGCAACTTGAGTCTAAGGATCACGTTGAATTTGTCAGAATAATACTTTCCTTAGCTGCAACGGGCAGGGCTGTCAGTCTGATTACCGTCCTCACACACCTCTGCCGCAACGTAAAAAGTTAGACTAGAATAGATGGGCAGCATCAAGAGGCTAACAGGTATTTTCACTGGACAAGTAACACCACTGAGGACAAATGTCTCAGTTTTGGTTTCTCAGTTGCTATCCATTACCACGATCTTTTCAGTTTTGTAGCGGGCATTACAAAACATTACCCTGTTCCCCAGCATCACATCTGAGCACATGCCACCCTAGGAGCCAAAATATTCATTACAGAATCCCAGTGACACCAATTTGGCAAAAAATTCAATTAAAAAGAAAAGCTGTTAGTAGAGGATGGCTCAGGCTCCACAATTCAAATAATTTGTGACAGTGTGACAGGACAATAATCAGTCTAAAGGCTTTTATGGATTTCAATCTTGCACAGACTGGCTTAAAATAATAATTCTGCTTTTAAATACAAGGGCCTGCAAGGGCTCTGTAACACAGGCATGCAGAACACTGGGATGCTCATTCAGAACGGTGCAATGGGTAATGTGAATAAAGAATGCAGACACAACAGAGGAAATGCGCAATGGATCTGTGTTAGTTAGAGCTTAGTTGGAGCTGCAAGAGCAACTCAGTGTGACCACAGTACTTGGGGGAGGGGCTCTTCCATGAGTGTTAGCCAAACAGCAGTTTCCTGATTCATTGGAACATTTGACATACTCAAAATTTGAGTTCCCAAATCTGAAATTCATTCAGCTCCAAGTATTTAATTTGGCATTCATCTGTCTTGACAAGTGTCAAGAATCCCCTTCTCCTGGTTTTGGTCTCAGCTGCCTGGCAGCTTGAGGGATTTGGCTGAAACCAGCCTGGTGGTTTGGAGCCCACTCTTTCTAAACATATTTGGGAACTGGAGACAGATACTTCCCCATCAGATTTTATGAATGTCATCTGCTAATGCTTACATTTATCAGGGATGCACTGCATAGTAGTTTGTGAAAAGAAAATGCTTTGATCCATTCCAGCGCTGTCAACATTTCTCAAAGAGACAGACATTGCTTAAAGGAGGCCCTTCTGCAATGTCTCGGGTATTGTTGTTCCTGCAGTAACCAGCAAGGCTTCTCATCACATGCTCCTGAATTTCCTTTGCAGGGTGCACACATCTCAGAGAAGGAGAACTGAAACTGCCAGTTCACATTCTTCTCTGTTGATTGCTTTGCAGTATTAGCTCTTTGGCATCTTCTAGTGACTCTGCCACTCATGTAAACTTCAAGGTTAGGAGTGCTCAGTACATTTATACAGAGGAAGAAAAAGCACAGCTCATTCAGATGGTATTCCCAGGGGATATTGTTGCAGCCGCACAGGTATAATTGCTAGTCAATGGTGGGGCACAAGCAGGAGGCCAAAGAAGTGCTGATTCAAGTGCACCCTTTAACCTTTCCTTCATATTACAAGGTACCTCTGACAGTGGCTAGGAGTGTGAAAATGCAGTTAACATCAAATAATAACATGCTAATACAGTGTCAGGAGGAGAACATGACTGACTAGCACAATGCACATTAAAACACAACCAGCCCTTAAAGCACCTTCTCTGTAAACAACACACAAACCAAGGATGAAAACCAAACCCATCCATTAACTACAGAAATCACAGTACATGGCCCAAGTCTCTCAGTTCACGGTGTATTTTTGGGTTATACTAACCCTTTCTGCTCTAATGGTCAGACACAGCCAACACTGATGAATGAGAAACTGCCTCTTCCACAGGCTATGGTTTTAGGAGTTACATGTCAGTTGTTTTAAGGTGAAATTTATGACACCTCAGAATCAGTTTCCTTTGTTTTGCAGCCCTGTTTTACATCTGTTTGGAAAGTCTCTATTTTCAAAATATTGTCTAGTTTGTCCCATCACTACAGACTTGCAATTGTAGAACTAGTGCACAACAGAGTATCTGGAGACCCAGAGTGAGAAGGCTTGTGCTTCGGCAGACTGTTTGCATAGCTGGTGATAAATTCAATACTGCAGCCTCAACAGTAGCTAACAAGACCATCACCATACAGAGCAGAGAGGAGTAACTCTAAATAACTGAAAGGGTTGTTTGAAATCATTAACTAGCTGTAATCACAATGATTTTGTAACCACTAAGAAAGGAAAACTAGCTTCTAATGGTCATGAAAAAAGTCTGGCACTACTACCATCAAGCATTAAAAACTGTAAGAGTTACACTGCAGAATCACAGATTTCAGTAGAACTTGTGAAAATAAAAGAAATCCACAGCACTGTTCCATGGCTACGGCTGCCTTGATGTGAAAATTATCCATTTTCCTAATTACCACAGCTCACAGTATCACAGTATCACAGTAATGATGAGGCTGGAAAAGACCATAAAGATCATCCAGTCCAACCTAAAACCAACCAAGTAAATCTAAACATCTGACATCTAGATCATGCCACTCAGCACTTCATCCAGCCTAACCTTGAACACCTCCAGAGATGGTGACCCAACCACCTCCATGGGCAGCCCGTTCCAAACTCTGATCACTTTCCGTAAAATAACCTTTTCCTAATGTCAAGTCTAAACTTCCCCCAATGGAGCTTAAGACTGTGACCCCTTGTCCTGTCTCCAGTGTCCAGGGAGAAAAGACTGACCCCCGCCTGACCATGACCACCTTTTAGGTAGTCACCCACCTCCATCCATCATTAAATGTTTGTGCTAACTACCACTAACGCTAGTGGTTCAAGTAAATACTCTTGAACAACATGAAATCCTGAAAATTTTACTTCAACAAACATGAGATGAGAGAACAATCAAATACAGTTCCCTACTGCAAATCCCAGGAAAGAGTTAATGTGGTGAAGGGGAAAAAGGTTTATTCATTTTGACAAACAGAAGAAGCTGCAGGGTATTCGTCAGCCGCAGTCTACAGTTATTTTTCATCTATTTTTTCCCTTTCCTTCTACCCTCCTCAATTCTTGGTTGTGTTAAGAGGTTTTGAAACTTACTTTCCTCTTGTAACACCTCTGGACAACATTAACAACAGAGAAAGGGCAGATTTCTTCACATTAAATTAATTCTGTACCATTTGAAAAGAAAATACTAATAGAAAATGTTGTTTCCATGATGTTTTCTCTGGATTTTACATGGCAATTTAAATCACAGCTTTTTCTGCAGTGGTATGAGAGACTGCAGCTCTGCTTATTTCTCTTGGATTGAACATCAACAGAGATGATTCTTTGAGTAAAATTCAGTCACTAAATTCAGTTACAAACAGAGAATGTATAAAAACATGGAAACATGAATCTTTAATTTTGCAGAGCTTTAGCAAATCTGCAGTAACACAAGCATTGTGTAACAAGCGCAAAACAGATGCCTCGGCAGAGCAAGACAGTGACACTGCAGACAAAATCCAAAATGATAATGAATCACTTGACAGCGCTGACTGAACAGCTATGGGCTCTACCTGTCTAGCTGTTGCAGAAGTTGCACAGCACAACACATCCACTGAGCCCATCTGCCTGGCTTAGCTATGTCCAAGCAACTCCCCCAAAATTGTGCAGAACAGGACCCCATCCTCTCAGACAGCATCCCCAAACACAGACTAGCTGTGCAGACTTATAGTAGTCCATTCCCAGTTGCTGACTATCTCACTGCAATTCCCTAGACACCTATTTGACACCTCAAACACTGTCAGGGAATGTAGTCTAGTAAAACTGATCTCAAAATTAAATCCCCAGCTGCTGGTTGTTTCAGTCAGCCTGGGCTAGACAACAATGTTCACTCTTTTTCAGTTTATTAACAAACACGAAGTGTGCTGTATCCTTTCTTTTTTGTTCTTTGAAAAACCTCAATCTTAGTGCAAGCAGTCCCATTTGCTGTGCTTTGCCCATAAATAAATCAAAGTTACTTCTGTCTCAATGAGCAATAAAAACTGAAAAATGTTTACAAGTAAAAAGCTAAAAATAACAGTTTTAACCACCCACTTCCACTCTGACATTTCAGCCAGAAGCACCAGTTCTCTTCGGGGAGAGAAGAGCCAGTAAAACAGGACAACAGCTAATGTTATCTGTGCTTTTATCCCTCTGTGACCAGCTGACTGGAAACATCAGAATCACTCAAAGAATCTGAACCTGGTTTTAGAAGGCAGAAAAATTAATTTCCTGAGTATGTGCATTTTCTGTAAATGCAACTGCATTTGAGCAGAAAATAACTACTAACAGTGTGCTTGGGATCGCACCACAGTAATATCTTAACGGCAGCAGAACCAAAACTGACTGCTAGTAATAACTCTGGCTTTATCTTCAGAATTCAAGAAGGAAAACTAAACCTGAACTCTAGTTCTTGTCAAATTAGCACATCTACCATCCAGTGCTCCTAACAGGCTTCTTTTAAGTCTAAACTTCACACTTGGTGGTGTGGTTTTCCACCAGAACACGTAAAAACAACCAATTCATTCAATTTAGAGTTTGTTTCCCATGTTGTGATGGAGAGAAAGGGGACAAAGAACCACAAATTCCAAAGAAAAATATTTGCTGTTTGCTGGCTGCAAGAACGACAAACACACTTCAACAAATCCTCTTTCATAGTTTTATCTCTGCTTTTGCCTTTAGGAAGATGCTTCACACATTATCTTTCACCAAAGAAGACCTCAGTTGTAAAAGTGCTACAGTTTATCCACAGATTTGGTATTTGTTGAACTGAGGTAATGCATGGCAGATAAGCAAGCATCAGCAAGGTGAGGTGGTGGAGTTGCTCTTTACATGAGAGAGCAACTGGAATGTCGTGAATTCTCCAGGCGAGGATGAAGAAAGAGTTGACAGTTGGTGGGTGAGGAACAAGGGGCAGGCTGGCATGAGTGACACAGTCGTGGGTGGCTATTACAAGCCACCAGATCAGAATGAGGAAGTTGATGAGGTCTTCAACAGGTAGCTAAGCGTAGCCTTACAGCTACAGGCTCTTGTTGTCATGGGGGATTTTAACTACCCTGATATTTGCTGGAAGACCTACTCAGTCATCCATCTCCAGTCCAGAAGGCTCCTCCAGTGCATTGATGACAATTTCCTGATGCAAATGGTGGAGGAGCACACTAGGAGAAGAGCGCTGCTGTATCTTGTACTCACCAACATGGAAGGTCTGGATGAAGCAGTGAAGGTTGAGGGCAGCCTTGGTTGCAGTGATCACGAGATGGTGGAGTTCAGGGTCTCGTGTGGGAGGAACAGAATACCTAGTAGAATCACAACCCTGGACTTCAGGAGGGCCAACCTTGGCCTTTTCAAGCAATTGCCAGGGGAAATCCCATGGGACAGGGTACTGGCAGGTAAAGGGGCCCAAGATAGCTGATTATCATTCAGACATCACTTCTTTGAAGCACAAGTGAATCCCGACAGGAAAGAAGTCAAGGAAGGGAGCTAGAAGACCTGTGTGGTTAAACAGGCAAACTGAAGGAAGAAGAAAGTCTAAAGGTCATGGAAGGAATACACACCCACTTGTGGTGATTATAAGTCTCTGGTGAGAGAATGTAGGGATGCAACTAGGAAAGCCAAGGCCTCTTTGGAATTAAACCTTGAAAGAGAGGTCAAGGGTAACAGAAAGGGCTTCTTCAAATACATTGCAGGTAAAACTAAACCTCGAGGCAATGTAGAGCCCCTGCTGAATGAGCTGGGTGCCCTGAAGACAGAGGATGCAGAGAAAGCAGAGATACTGAATACCTTCTTTGCCTCTGTCTTTACTTGTGGGAGCTGTCCTGGTATCAAAGCCTAGGAGTTTCCATATAAGTATCATAGGGATAGATAATATTGGAGGTTCCATATCAATATCAGAAGGAACTTCTTCAATGGAGCATTGGAACAGACTGCTTAGGGAGGTTGTTGAGTCTTCTCTGGAGTTGTTCAAGACCTGCCTGAACATGTTCCTGTGTGACTTGGTCTAGGTGATCCAGCTGTGGCAAGGGGATTGGATTAGGTGATTTTTCCAGGTCCCTTCTGATCCCTAATGATTTTATGATACTATGATTCTATGGCCAGCTTCTCCAAATCAAGTCACATCTCCCACAGGTCACAGAGAAGCGAAGAAATAGTCTATGAATAAGAGGTGAATTGAAGCAGAGACGACAAAAACTGTCCTCATACTTTGCTCTTGTAACCACTTAATCTAAGAAAATCTTTTCATTGGATTTGAGTGGTCTTGTGGCTGAAATAAGAAAAAATTATGTGAAGAGAAAAGGTACAGCGGTAGGAAGGTAACAAGAAAGTTTATGTAAACTGACGAATCAGGATACTCTTTAGACCAGAACAACAGAGTTGTTTAATTTTCTGTTTTTACATTCATTTTAAATTCACTGGGGAAAGGCCACATGTCAGTACTATACTCCAAGTACTGCTCAGTCAGGAGACAGACTGGAAGTTTCCCTTTTTCGGTGACACAGCAAAAAGGTTTCTGAAGGGATCATGAGGGTGAGGACCACACACAAAGCTGCGTGCACTACAGCACAATAATTAAATTCATGCTGCGAAGTGATAAGCAAGCAAGCAACTTGCTTGAGTTTCATGCAAATGTAGCACCAGAAAATACATACTGGGGACTAAAACAACCCACAAACCCAAAGAAACAAAAAACTAACCACAAAAACGGACAAGCCTAAATGTCTTAAACAGGTGGTTGATAAACTGGGAATATCAAAGTCCTCTCCTTTTTTTCTGCCTCCCCAGCACTGCCTAAGTCATCTTTTACCAAATTATTTTAAGATTCAGTTTCTATCTGATAGATTTTCTTGCTAGTACAATCCATTTTAAAAGCACAACTTGTTTTCTTTGCTAAGATTTCATTTCTTCCCAGCTCAGAAGTTGATGAAATCTATTTCTTAGCAACCTGTCTCCCAGTGAAAGCTGACAACAAGTATCAGAGTGAATGTAGCTGTCCCATGTCAAGTAATTCATTTCTGTCAAAGATTAGACTTTTTTTCCCCTTAACATAGGATGACTGATATTGTTCTGTGAGATCCAAAAGGGTCAATTTAACCACTTAAGCACTGAGAGAACTTTTCTTCCTAAAGCGCATCGTGTACGCGATGAAAGCAGGTTACAGATGGAAGGCAGTGGCAGGCCTGTTTCCTTGGAGGTCTTGACTCACTACCTTCAGTCCTAGCCAAGTTGTGATGTTCTGGTTTGGTTTAACTATACAATATTCTGCAAAATATTGACATTACAAAACAACACATTTGAACCATTCTAAGGTTACTCTCTACTGTGAACAGCACAGAAATCCTGAAGTGTGTTAAAGGCACTCTTGACAGTCATAGCATCTGGTGGCCCTAACTGCAGTGACTCCAGTTAAACTGAAATACAGTCCTCAGAGCTTTACAGTTACCAAGAGCAAAAGTCACCCATGAAAACTCAGACAAGAAAACACTGAAGCTCAACATCCAACCACGCAGTTTTGAAGGAAGGAGAGATGGTGAGAGGGTTGAAGGGTGGAGAAAAGAGCATTTCTGAGGTACAAACCAACCTGGACCAACAACCTGGACAGGATCCGGGATGCCAGACAAGTATGAAGACCCCTGAGTCATGCTCCTTCCTGCCAGGGGCAGCTGGCAGGACCTCCCATGAAACAGACCCTTCCAGACAAAGGCACTGCAGAAATGCCAAATGCTGGGCCCAGAGCTCCCCAACACAGCTGCTGCCCCACTCGCTGCTCCTATCCTCCATTTCTCCTCCCAGCAGTCTCTGGACTCTTCCCCACATCACAGTGATCAAGGCAGCACTATGGGGCCACTCTGGCACCCAGGTTCAGTGTTGATACCACTTGTGTGGGACTGAAAACATGAGGACAGTTGTAGGGGAGTTGCCTGTGCAGAGGGGTGAAGAACTCCAGGAAACCTCTGAGCTTTGAGCATGTCCCCCAGCCCAGTGACACCCAGCACTCCTGAAGTGATGAATTAACTCACACAGGACACTCAGCCTCAGGATGAAATTCTGAAAGAGTTACCAGTCCTCCTGGAAACAGACAACAACAGTCTAACTTGCAGAGAAAGGAAAAAGAAAATGATTCTCTTAAATGGCTGAATGCCTCAGGACTCTTGGGCAAAGGGAAAGTCTGGTGAGAAGATTTGCTGATCATGCCACAACAGCAAGCATAGCACATTATTTAATTAATAACACTTAATTGAGCTGTTTTTTACAAACAGACACCAAGAATAATGAAATGCATGTGAGGCAAAGATGAGCTTAAAATTTCACCAAAGAGAGCTTAAATAAAGACCAAAACATTTTGGTACTGGCATCTGATATTTTCCTCAAGAAATAAAGCTCAATGCCAAAAATACTCTGGAATCAGCATTTGAAAGGTTAATTAGATTCTCCAGAAGCATTTCAATTACAGGCATGAGAGATTATCACATTTAATATGGATCCCAACACAGTCTATGTGTTTCAGATTTTTTCTGCCACAAGATTTTCCTTTTGTAGGTAAGAATTATTAATCATCAAGGTCCTCTGACAACTTCATGTTTACAACTTAGATCACCACTGGAAGCAAAGGGCTACTCTAATCAAGATCTTTAAAGTTTATGTCTTCCATCAGTAACAGGAATCCAGCTCTATTCAAGGCAGTGCAGCAGCCCAGAAGTGAACTACGGGCCGTGTGTCTCACACCACAGCTCAAATCTGAATTCTGCAAGATAAAGCTGTACTGGAAGACCCAAGATACCCTCTGAGTAGCCATGAATTATACACAGAGCTGCCTGACCTGGTTAGCTGCACAGGATTAGTCACGCAGAAATGCTGGTCCATAGTGCACCCTCTGGATTTCATCCTAGTTTCAAATTACATGGAATTAGATGTAGTTAAACAACAATTTGTGAGATAGAACTGGTTCATGTTTCAAAAGAGCACTTTACTTTCTGAAAACATAGTTCTGTCAAGATCAGAATGGTTTGCAAGAATATTCCCATCTTTCCTTACTCTGAATTACCAAGTGTGACTAACAACACTTTAGCAAGAACTCTTGTACTTTCACTTCAACTTCTATAACGGAAAATATTAAGAGTGCTTACAGAGATTTTATTAAGTTATATTTCAAGTCAAATGCAAACAATGAAACATTAAAAGGGAACAGAAGGAATTCTGAGACTAGTTGGTTGCAGCACTCCTTTTGGCAAAGGTTCCTTATCATGGAACAACCTGCACTAGGGTTTGTGTTTGGGTTTTCTCAAATCCTACATTATTTCATAAGGGCAGAATTCCACCATTCCTGTGGAAAACTGTGAGAGAAGATAAAGTGGTCCATACAAATGTACCAGGCTTTACACCATACCCATTTCTTGCTTTATGACGTTTGGGGGTGAATCTGAAAACACTGAATTAACATAGAGCATGAGTTTTCCTGCTAGCACTGCAACAGCTCAGGTTTTATGAGCTGGCCATTGGTAAGTGATCTAAGTATTTCTAAGAAACGTCAGTCTTTGAAATTAAAATAACTATTTTACTTTATCTGAAAATTTTACCTTACCTAGGACTGGAAAGTTTTGGATTGTTTCTTACAATAGGTTGTGTCCCAGTTTTGATCCAATTAAAACTCTCTCTGTTCTCTTCATTCACCCCATCTCCTAGTGTTAATCCTAATCAACGCCACAAGTCCCATCCCTGCGGGCATTAAAAGCAAATGCCTCCTGGTTTCAGGATTTATAACTTCAATTACTTTTGCAATTATTTGCTAAATTTCATTTCTGATGTTGTTCTATAATCCCAGTTATAGCTTCTGATCAATTATTTGATGCAACATCAAAACAACAAATCTTAATTTGTACCTCATGCAACATTATACTTTATGAGTGCCCTAAGAGATGGCTACAGGTAGAAACATCTCAGAAAAAAACACAGCAACTCTTCCTCTGGGATTTAAGTCACTTGGCAATTTTTCCATAACTATTTAATTAGCAGAAGTATCAGGGGAATACTTTGTACTACCGCAATGTTTTGCTAGTTTTTTTGTTTCCTACCAGCAACATTTCCACATCTAGGTCTCAAAAACAGAAAAGCAATGGATTATGCATCCCTGGAGGGACCTGGATATAGTTGCAGTCATTTTAGCATTTGCACTGTACAGAGAGCACCTCAAGTACATCAGTGTCATTCAGATTAATCAAATAATAACAACTCAATAGAACTGGATCTGGCAGGCGGTAGGGTCATGGTGCTGTGTGTGCATGTGCAGTCACTCCAGCTGAAGCTGAGCTTGAGCTGCTTTTTAATGTTATGCTTTTATCTGTCCATTTTTTAATCCAAACAGTCAGAAACCAGTTTGGTATGATTTTTTTCCTCTTGGAACACGTGAGAAATCACATAACCACTCAGTAGGGTAGCAGCTCACATCCAGACAGGTCTGAGAACAGCAAAAACTTCCCACACAATGAGATGCCTGTGTTTCTTGAATTACTGCCCTTGATCTAAAGGAGACCTTTAACGTGAATCCTCAATGACTACCTGCAGCTGACAGAAACAACAATCAGGAGTCAACAATAGCAGCTGCAAGCTAACACAGAGGCACAGGACTTTCATGAGCAGCTCTGTGTTAGAACCTCACATTCACAAAAAGCTTGACTGCAATTGCTACCTGCAAAAAAAGCATTTTGGAAAAGACATTGCAAGATAAGGTTAATGGAATTTTCCTAAAAGTAACTCCTAAGGGATTCTCTGCTAAAGGCACTGCTTTCCACTCTGGATCTCGGTTTCAGTTATCAACCTTACAAATTTAAGCAGGTTTCTGACAATATAAAGTCTCTAAATAATATGAAGCTTTCATTGAACTCTTACATATTAGCCAGCAGTGGGATTCAAATGAAGGATCTCAAAATAGCATCATCCAAACAAAACTATTTCTTCCCACAAGGAAACTTAAAAGTGAGCAAGGGGCTGTTTAATGTCAGAACAGCAGCTCTGATGACTTTCCCTTTTCATTCAACCTGAGGACTGTTGCTGAGAAGGAAGGTAACAGCAAAGAGTCTGTATACCTAAGAATAATTACATAAACCTAACATACACCATGGAAAACAACAATACTACAGTGAATTGATAGAAATTACTGAGGTTGAAGGTAAACTAAAGAGACAGCACATGAATTACTCCAGTCACTCAGGTGCTTGTAGAGAAGGAATTTATTGAATTGAGCCCCTTTCTGCATGTTTACCACAGCCCTTACAGTTGTACAGAAGGGAAAATGGAAGGTAATTCCAACAAATAGTTTGTCCAAAGAAAAATTGCTCCATGGAGGAGTGTGATCAAAATATTTTATTCACTAATAAAATGCTTAAAAGGAGATGGCATTTTCTAATGCTGAGATCTAAAGTAGATAAAATGATTTAGTGGAACATGATGGAAGTGAGGGACAGCTGTGTTGAAGTTGTACAGCAGAGAATGCAATAGCATTGCAGAAAAGGTAACTTCAGACTTGTGGACTGAGTTAAAAAGCTTTTGTACCAAGCAGTTCTTTTTGCTTCTGATTCATGTAACAGAACTTCTGCCATCAATTCTGGAGTGCTCCCATCGTCTCATAGCACTGTGAGTCTTGCAGCTCTCATACTCAGTGTTAGAACTTAGGTACAACACTTGTTTTTATCTGCAAGTTAAATGGGTTCATTTAGGGCAACTAGACTGGTAAAGAGTCTGGAGCACAGGTCCTGTGAGGAGCAGCTGAGGCTGCTAGGGCTGGTTAGTCTGGAAAAGAGAAGGCTGAGAGGAGACCTTATCACTCTCTACAATCACCTGAAAGGATTCTGTAGAGAGTTGAGCAGTGGTCTTTCCCGAGCAACTGATGGCAGAACAAGAGAGAGCAGCTTCAAGCTGCACCAGGGGAAGTTTACGTTGAATACTAGGAAAACATTTTTCACTGAAAGGGTTGTCAGCCCTTAGAACAGGCTGCCCATGGAAGGGAGTGAGTTGGCACTACTGGATGTGTTCAAAAGCTGCACAACTTTTGGGTGTTGGGGGACATGGTTTAGTGATGGGTCTAATAGTGGACTTAGTAAAGTAGTGTATATGCTCGACTTGATGATCTTACATTTCCAACCTAAATTATTCTATGATTTTTTACAGTAAAGGCACACCTAATTCATTTGCATTTTGAAACAAACCTCTGAGGTTCCTCTTAGTCAGACCAGCTACAGTTGCCATCAGTTTATACTGAAACAGAGTTTTGCCTTCAAGATATTTCTAGCACCTAGTTTGATAAGTTACGTGGATAGTCTCTTCTTGTCTTCACTGATGGGGAAATACTTGAGTAACAGGGATTACTTATTGGTTACTTTACCTGAGAAAGGTCAGTGTCTGGCTGGCAGTCTGGGTGAGGGAATATGTGTTAGCACAGGCAGTAATTTGAGTTTCAGCAAGGTCTCCCTATTGGGAGTGATGAAAGTTTATGAAAAGCAAATCTCCCGTACATGTTTGCTCATGATGGCTGCTCATAATACTGAAGGTTTATTTCACACAGCACATCTTCTTTGTGATTGACTGCTGGTTTAAGCTTTATTAAGTAGGGAGATTTGTGTATACGTAGCTATAAATGGCTTCTCTCTCTCTATTTCATGTATCTGTAGACACATATGTGGATATGGTGTTCTAGAATAGATGGCATTGTGAAAAAACAATGCTCCTGTTCTTGCATGTTGTAAAGCCAAGAAAGTGAGAGGTATCTCCGCCCATGACAGGGGGTTGGAATGGCCTGCCCAGAGAGGTGGGTGAGTCACCATCCCTGGAGATATTTATGAAGCATGTAGACATGGTGCTTCATGACCTGCTGTAGTGGCAGCATGGAGGGGGTTATTTTATGTTTTTCCATCAATCAGGTATTTTTTTTTGTTGGTGTGGGGATGGTTGGACTCGGTGATCTAGTAGGGCCCTTCCAGCCATGTTTATTCTGTGATTCTGTGGTTCTGTAATCTCTGGGGTCCCTTCCAACCTAAACCAGTCTGTGATTCTGTCACTGATCTAATAATTTAACAGCATAAGATACAATCAATGATCCGGAGATTTCTGCCGCTCCCTCAGTGAGTTACACAGTTTGCCTTTCCTCAAAGTTATTGAACAAGAAAACAAAAAATTATGATTCAATCCGTAATTTTATCTGTATTGGTACATGAAATATATAAAGAAATCCCCACTGAGATGACATTTGGAATTTAAGGTTACATGCACTGTTTTGCAACAAGGGAAGCAGGAATTTTTTCCAGCCTGTCTGTGGTAGTTTTTGAGAACTTGAAGGAAAGCTCCATATGAACAGAACCATAATGTTAGCCAACCTGACAATCAAGACACTAATCCTCTACACATCTCTACCGTCAGGAGACAGATACCTGGAAGCTGGTATGCAAGAGATAAAAAGTTGGACAGGAACCAGAAAATGTTCAAAATAAAAACTAGACACATATGTCCAGCTATATTTTCCTAAGAAAAACCCAACTGACCTAAAATGAATGATTCAAATGAATGTGGACCTCCACAGATTAAACAGAGCTGCATGCACACACATTGCTGTTCATTTAACCTTTGGGTTCAGGGTACAGTATTCTGTCTTCAATGCATTTCCAGAAGATAAAGGCATAGTATTCATGAAAGTGGAAATAATGGTACTGGTTAATTTCGAGTCATTTCAATGACTATGGAAAGCAAATTCAATAGTCTAAAGAAACTATAGACAATAGTCTAAAGAATAGTTTAATATCCAAGTCTTCATGTCGAGATACAGTGAAAACAGTGAATTAGATAAGCAGCAAAACCTGTTATTACAGTATCCCAAACTCATTGATCATTGAATATTAAATATTATTTAATTTTAACCACTGGGAATAACTGAAAAGTAAGGTTCTCTATAACTATTCTGTCTAGTTTACACTTTTGTGACACATTAGGTTCAAGAACAATTGGAATAATTTTTTTTCTGTAAGGTTTTTTCTCATCAGAAATCATCTTTGAACACATAGAAGTTTTGTTCCTGTCACTACTGGCAATAAGACTTGATCTATAGTACAATCACAGGCCACTGAAAAATAACTTGACATATCAAGTTTAGTTGATTTGACCAAAACCCTAAGTTATAACAAATGGAATCACAGAATCACAGGCTGGATTGAAGCTGGAAGAGACCTCTGAGATCATCCAGCCCAGCCCATGACCTGACATCATGACATTGGCTAGCCCAGGGCACTAAAGGCCACATCCGCTATGTTCTTTAACATCACTAGGAATGGGGACTCCACCACTGCCCTGGGCAGTCCATTCCAGTGTGTGATCACCCTTTCCATGAGGAAGGGTTTCCTAACATCTAACCTAACCCTTTCCTGGCAACTTCAGGCCCTGCCCTCTTGTCCCATCACTAGTTGCCCGGCAGAAAAGCCTGACCCACACCTGTCTACAACTTCCCTTAAAGTAGTTAAAGAGCATGATAAGGTCCCCCCGGGTCTCCTCTTCTCCAGGCTAAATAACTCCGGTTCCCTCAGCCTCTGTTCATAAGACTTTCCCTCTAGTCCCTTCACCAGCCTCATTGCTCTCCTTTGGACCCCCTCCAGTACTTCAATACCTTTCCAAAATAGAGGGGCCCAGAACTACCCCTCAAGGCGAGTCCTCACCAGTAAACATTTGCGCTTAGTGACTTGATGACTACTGTTTTTAAAATTAGGTTTATCTGGAAAGTGTGTGTGTGTGTGAGTACTTGTAGTTATGAATGAGAATTTTGCTTTTTTGTGAATATTCTTGCAATACTTTGCTTGAAATTGGCTGGTTCGCTAACTGTTCCTGCCAGTAGAGTAATTTGCTGAAGTACTGTTGGAAAGCAAATACAGAAGGGGTGTGAATACAGTTAAAGAGAATTCATTTGCAAATCAAATAGATGGTGGAGGAGGAGTTGCATTCAGTAAAATCTACAAAGGTACTGTCACAATAAATACAAGAACATTTGGAAGGAATAACCTTTGCAAGACTCACAACCCCTGTTCTGCAAAAGTGTCCACATACTTGAAGTCCCTACGTCCATGACAATATTAATCTACACCAACAAATGTAGAATTGACATCTTGCAGGGCCATATCACTAGACTAAAATTAACATTAGAAGTGAGAACTTAAAAGGCTCTGTATACAACTTAGCTATCATACATAGGATGAAGCAAAGTGTAATAAATTCTTAGTTCATCTTTTATTTACAAAAATGCACCAGGTACCACCACCTTGAGTACTGCATCCAGTTTTGGGCTCCCCGGTTCAAGAGGGAGAGAGATCTACTGCAGAGAGTGGGCTCTGCGAATGATGAAGGGACTGCAACACCAAGCCTTAGAAGAAAAGACTGAGACACCTGGGGCTTTTCAGCCTGGAGAGAAGGCTGAGAGAGGATCTCATTAATGTCTATAAATCCATGAGGGCTGAGAATCAAGATGGCAGGGACAACCTCTTTTCATTTTTGCCCTGGGGTAAGATGAGGGGCAATGGATTCAAGCTCTAGTACAGGATATCCTACTTCAACATGAGGAGGATATCCTCCTGTGAGGTTTACAGAGCCCTGGAACAGGCTCCCCAGAGAGGTTGTGGAGTTTTCTTCTCTGGAGACTTGCCAGCCCTGTCTGATTTCCAAGTGATCTGCCCTAGTTTTGGTCCTGCTCTGGCAGGGGCATTGGACTCAACGATCGTCAGAGGTCCCTCCCAGTCCTTGACGTTCTGTAACTCTGAATCTGTGGTTATTGTTATGAAGGTTTTGGAGAGAAATCACAAAAAGATGAGAATTCTACATTGAGTAAAACTTGCTATAGGACATTTATATTCCCACAGTCTGTTGAGGAAAGCTCAGAGAAACAGTCCAGACATGAAAAAATCCAAGAAAGTATTTTCTCCTACAAGTCACACAAAGAAGGTAAGAAGCAGTTTGGTTCACCTTGTACTTCCTGCAATAGGAAAGCCAGTACCTCCAAGTATGGTCACTGGCCTCAGGAAGAATTCCTTCTCCACCAAGACCACATCATTGCTTTGCCACTAATTGCTGGTAGCTGACTCACCTCAGCCACATACTGGTGTTACTATAGAAAAGTGGATTACAGTAACTTGTATTGCTGCAAAGGACAGGCATGAGTCAAGGCTGCCAAACTACTTAACCTTGCAAAACGCTGCAGTAGTCAGACAAGCAGTCAAGAAGCTTTTTCCATACCCTAGGCTATATGACAGTGGTATTAAAACCCGGACTGGAGATCTTAGAATGTATCAAAACAATAAGGAATGCATTTCTGATTCCTGAGGTTGTAATTGTGACTTGACACCCTAGATGTGCTACTGGGGGGCTCTTAGCACCATATGTAGCCTCTTGCCAGACAAATGAGCTACTGAGTAAGTCTTACAGTTAATGATGAACCCTTCAGTAGTAATAGCAATTTTAAAATCACAAATTAGAGTAAATATGAACTGAAAATACCTTCAGTAGTCTTTGCACTTTTATCAACAACAGTTCTAGAGAACATGCTCTTACCTCAAGAAAGCAGAGATGTGTATTCCTCAGCAATCATTTCATATTCCAGCAAGCTTTCACATGATTAGCAATTTTAAGAAAACAAGGCCTGTGTGTTTCTTTACTGAGATATTCAGAAAGAAAATGTTTTTATCACGATATATTAAAACCTTACAGATACAGAATTATCTTTGCATGTATTTTAAAATACTTCATGTCCCACCAAAACCCCATCAGCTTCACCTGTTTACAGTATATGAAAAGCCAAAAATGAGCCCATGAAACTATTTAATTAAAGATAGAAGAGAGAAAGACAGTTGTCATGAAAAGCAATAACAAAGAGCAAATTACAGCCAAACATGCCAGGGGAACTATCCAGCAAAGCACATCCTCATCATCAGTAGAAATCTTTTTTGTGGCATAGTGATTTCAGATTAGAGTAAAAAGGTGGGCCTGCTGTGGAATGATTCAATCTCCAATACTAGTCATGAACATACCAGCCACTGTTTTGGAGGTCATGAATACAACTCTCTAAATTTCTAGTTGTATATATACATAGTAATGTAAATTCATATGTATATGAGCACAGAATTCTATGCACAGTCTTTTAAGAGAAAGTAGTAAGAATCTGCATCCTTTTTATAGTTAATATTGTAAGAACCACAAAAAGAACATGATAGCAGAGCTGATCTCAGTTATAATGTCAACTCATCAAAGCACTGTTTTATGCATATACATTCCTATATTAATTATATATTAATTATATATTAAAAACTGATTAATTGGAAAGTGTTATCAGTATGAATTATTGGATAAGGTAGGATTCATCCACTGAGTAACAGTACTTAATAAATATTGTTAGATGAGCTGTTGGAAGATTGTTAGATCAACTAACAAGTTGAAAAAAAAGGGATAAAACAAGGTGGAAATAGGAAAGGCTGTGTTTATAGAGCTACGCTTTAGGCCTACCAGGAGGTGAGCCCTGTTCCTGATGGCTACTGTGGAGTCCGTGTTGCCTCTAGGGTACACAGTTTGGCAATCTGTTTCGTATTAGCTTTCCCAACTGAGGCCACTATTTGATTCATTACAGAACAGAGCAAATGTATCATTTCAGCCATATAAATGATCATGCTAAGTCCAGATGAGAAAATAAAACATAAACTTAATGCTATAGATGTGTTCAGAGATATTATTCTGATTATACAAAATATACAAGACAAAAACGTATCTTCCACACAGCTCCCAAAACATTGTCAAGAGAGCTCAGCATAATTACATTCTAGATGGAATATCATTAACAATATACATTACCTTTAGACGAAGTTATTTTTCATACAATTGAGAAATTTATCTTAGCTATAGAATAGCTTAGATGTATAACACCATGTAATTTACTTGTGATTTATTACCTCATACTAGTTAAATCTATATTAGCTATTAACAAACGATGAGTAGTGGAAACCACAACACCTGGAGTCTTAAACCTTTGTATATAATTACCCAACAACTACTCTATTCATACCTCCCAGCCCCTGTTGTTACCCCTAACACCATCAGAAAGCTGTAGGGTCAGTTCTGAGCTTTTGTGCAAGACAGTTTGCTGGATGGTAGACAGAACTCAAAAAAACTGTGAGGAAGAAAAGCCTGTTTCCTAACACCATTTTGTATCTAGTGGTGGTGAAACATCTCCACTTGTTTTTTAAGTGGCAGGGAGCACACAGGACCAACACAGCTCAGCATATGGCTAATGCTCCCTAGCTCAGCCCTATGTTGCACGTGTTTGTTGAGACAAACTCAACTGGTTAATCCACACCTGAGGTGAAGAACAACTAGTGTAACTTCTGAAGGTCAATTATTTTTCAAATACAGCGTCTACCTGTATTAAAAATGCAGGAAACATCTCATGCTAACAGTCATATATGGTTGTCCTGAATGTTTACAGAGAGCAATCCTTGTGATCTTATAGTCATTCTTATTTAGAATCACAGAATCCTACAATGGCCTGGATTGGAAGGAACCTCCAAAGGGCATCTAGTCCAACCCCATGGCAGTTATCAGGAACATTCCTAACCAGATCAGGTTGCCCAGAGCCTTGTCCAGCCTCACCTTGAATAACTCCAGCAATGGGTCCTCAACTCCCTCCCTGGGCAACCTGTTCTAGAGTTTGAACTTTTTCCATTATCAGATGAATAAGAGATACAGCAAATCATGCAACATGAACAGAAGAGGTTGTTGCTCGGTGGTAGGAAATGGCTGAGAAATTGATGTGGAATACATTAGTTTATTTGCCTAAAACCAACCAACAGAAGCCAGTCAGAATGTAAATAATTGACTCTACCATGCACCTGCTGAGACAGGACAAGGAAATTTGTATCTGAAGTATTTTTAGCATTTATTCTGACATAAGTAGCCATCCCAAACTGTGCTAACAAGGTCTTAAACAAATGTTCTTGGTACTTATGGAAAGTAAATTCTGAAAGAAAATGAGGTGTGTTTTGTGGACACTGGAAATCAAGAGAGAAGCAATGCATTAGAGAGATGATTTTCTCTTATCTTGCTAACCATAGTATATCTATCTATATTCTGCCACTACAATTTACCATGAGCTTTCCCTCCTGCCAATTATTAGTTTTAATCAGTGCCCATTCATTCCTCTTTTTGGATGACCAATTCATTTTATAGAAAGGGTAAAAAATGATGTAGCTCTAATCTGTCAAGAGCCTGCACATACAGAAAGCATCCCTGAAGGATGTGAAACAACTTGTGCATTATATTACAGAGGTACATGCATGCAATTTAGAGGGATGCTTTAGAAAGCTAGTTTCTTGTGGGCATTGCAGAAAGAAATAATCTTGCAAACTGTTAAATAGAGCAATTTGACAATTTAAACATTTAAAAACTTAAATCATACTAATTTTCTAATAGAAATCATAGGAAAATAGAAAAAGAAATGTGACATTGAAATCAAACAATTCTTTTGAAAATGTTTGTTTTGATCAATATTTCTTCAATTCTTTTCAAATCTATTACCATCTGATAACAGAGGTATCTTATATCGGTGGTATCTGTAGAGGCACAGGAAAAACAAATGCAAATCTTGTCTGCAATCATTTAATCACAAACCCTCCAAACAGTTGTATTCCTCAGTCAGGCAATCACATCTGTATGGAAGCCAGCTTTCAGTTGAGTTACAGAAGATATTAAAGGCTATAATTTCTTTTTCAATGAGAATGCCTGAAGAAGGATTATGATATATTTGGCCAGTACTGAATTTGAACTGGGTTCCAGACATGAAAGCTTAGAAACTAATCTGTTGAGCTCCGAAGTCCACTGCTGTGCTGGTTTATAGAAATCCTATTAGAAGTGTGACTGCGAGGTCAAAAGATAGGAGAGCAGACAACTGAAAATGCTGGATCAGACAAATACGTTAGACAAGAAAGATATGTCTTAGACATGTTGTGCTTAGCCATGTATTATACAAGTAGGAAGTACTGCTGACTAAAGGGTAACAAATTCTTCTTGTTTTGCTATTCTTGAACCCTTTGGAGTTTTTAAGGTTTTAAAGTGTGTCTGTGTTATCTGTTGGGCTGTCTTCCATTATGTTGAATTCACATTAATTTTGTCTTCAACAAGACATTAGATTGTAAAAGCACACAGAATGAGCAAATTTGATAAATAATATTTTGTACATTTTATACCTCTTACTTCTCATAACATCTGTGTCTTCTATTACAGGGTTCCTTCTGTCTTGAAATCCAATCAGGAGTTGCATTTCCCAACTGTAGGTAAATGGCCTGGTCCAAAGATCAGTGAAATATGTAGAAAGATTCTCAATTATGCATCTAAGTTTCAAATCAATTCCCCTCAGAAATCAGGATTGTACCTGGAATTAAAGTGCTAAAAAATAGCACAGAAAGACCTTGAAATGTTAGACATCAAAAAAGTGGAAGGATTTTGTTTCCCATATCATTCTACTGCTAGGGACTTTTTTATTATTGTTATTATTCAGGATGGAAAAGCCCTCTGTCCAGCCCATGACCTAACATCACCACATCAGCTAGACCATGGTACGAAGGGCCACATCCAGTCTGTTTAGGGGTGGGGACTCCACCACTGCCCTGGGCAGTCCATTCCAGTGTCTGATCACCTTTTCCAGGCTTCAGTCCCTGCCTTCTTGTTCTGTTACAAGTTGTTTGAGAGAAGAGCCCTGTCACACAAGGCAGATGCTGGGGACTTATAATCCAACTGGCAATTCTGGTCAGTGCAGGGTAGGGACTGCACCTTTATTGTGGGAAAAAATCATCTTCAGTGAATACCAAACAAGGGTTAATACTGGGTCAAAAAAATCTTGTTCTCCAACAGCACATTTTTAATTTGTCTTTCAAACTACTACAAACAAGAAACCTGAATTTCTAAATATGAGATAACTCTGATTATGCTGAATTTCAAAACAGAAACAAATCAATATCTGCAGTTTCCTACTGAAAGAATTTGAACAACAGACATTACTAATTGAAGTTGCCTACATAAGGAGGAAGGATGACCCAAGTATGAAAAATTTAGCTTTCTCGACTGAACAAACTCTGTATTCCTCTAAGACCAGAGCTGTACTGCTGGCTGGGGTTTGCATTCCAAAGGACGGAAGACACAGAAGGTCCACAGTGTGCTTTTCAAACTGAATGTTAAAAATAAGCTATGATTCTACAAAGCACTGAAGAAGAAATAATGAAAACTGCTCAGTCAGAAAGCATTGCAGAAAACCCTAATGACCTGGATTTGCAAAGGCAATGAAACAATATAAAATAAAAGATTTGGTGGTGCTGGGAGGTGGTTTACTAAAGCGCACAAGGGTTGGAAAGAGCACAAGGAACTGAGTGACAGCACTGCAGAGGTAACAATAATCTTGATGTGACTTAAAAACTTGGTAACTGATAACATGAAGACAACTGGAGGAAGCCACCAAACTTAAGGAACCAAGTCCAGATCGATCACTGTCAAGACAACTAGTACATACAAGTTTGAGATGGTCCACATAACACACTCATGACATTCAGAAATGCTTTGAGTTACACATATTTTTCCATACTTACACCTCAAGTTAAAAACTAGCAGCTGGAAGTATTATGTGGCACAGCATAAAAATTAATTGAGAGCATCCCTGCAGTATTACAGGATTGGGCTAAATCCCAGACAATCACAGAAAACGTAATCCCCATCTAGATACGAAGAAAATATTACTTCCATTTCTCCTTTTAATCCTGTGGTTTTTATCAGTCTGACTTGGAAAAATACTTCTGCATGATTTCATATGCCTAAATCAGTGTAACTGGAGATCTGAGTTTTAGACACACCAACCACAAACAAACTGGGCGAGACATCTAGGTGTAAAAGGAGCACTGATGTACTGCCACACAGTAATACCAGAGATAGGGAGCTTAACACAGAACTGTAAAGTTGATAAGAACTTGTTAAAAGGGAAAAAGATACACCGGATATTGGGGATGGACAGAGGAGGTGGATATCTTGAAAGACTGATCTTGGCTGGGGGGAGGGCTATGCAGAAGAGTAAAAAATGGAATTTGTAGATAGTGCAGATTTGGAGGTATTGCCAGTATCTTTGTGCCTATCCTGCCAGCTTGCTGTACTCCCAGGGTCACCTCATGTTCTTGATCCCCTAACTGCCTGCAAGAACTTGTGTATCAGTCTGCTTCTGGGCTTCTTTTCCAGAACACACCGACTAATAGATTTTGTGGAGGGATTTGCTCCAGATATGCAGCTTGGGTGAGACCGCACCACATTTGGCCACAGTAAGATCATAAGAGATCTCTGCTTTCAAATGCTCAGGATTCCCTACACAAACCATTTCACATGTTGTTAAAAATCCTGTGTTAGTGGTCTGTGATATAGCCCTGACATTATTCCAAGTGTTTGCACAGAAAAACATGTTACATCCATGTGAATGCACACACCCAGTGTGCTTCACAGGGTGATAGCATTTAGAAGAGAATTTGTTCCAACTTGCCCAGAGACAAAACTTCTTTCCCTGTGCAAAAGGGAAATCAAAGAAGTATGAGATAACTTTTGAAAACTGTTGACGTGAAAGAAGAGGAGGAAGTGTAAAAATGCATAATTTCTTTTTTCTTTTTTATTTGGTTAATTGTAAGAAATTTGGCCACAGTTTTGGATTTATGAGTTGACAGTTAATGGAGATTAAAAACTGGAGAATATCTCACTGTAAGGTGAATAAAAGCAGGCTTGCAAGACTTTTATTTAATTTATCCTAAGAAAGACTTAGGCTTTTAGGATAAATCATGCAATACTGTACTAAAATCTTATTTTGATTTTCAATTGAGTCCTGCAGAATTCATTTGCTGAAACACTTATGAAATAATTAGTGTGAATCACATATTTTTACTATTTCTATGAAACATGGTAAAAATCAAAAATATTTTGACCAACTCTAGAGCCAGTTACCACACAAATTCCCATCATTACTGACAACACATCAGGCTTGGGTTGGAAGGGACCTTAAAGATCATCTAGTTCCCACACTCCTGCCACAGGCAGTGTCACCTTCTTCTAGACCCACTTGCTCAAGGCTGACTTTGGGCTGACTTTGAAAACATTGAATGCTCCACAACCCCTCTGCACTGCCTGTTCCAGTGTCTCACCACGCTCACTACAAATGTTTCTTTCCCACATGAGACCATACTGTGTCCTTTTGAATGGACAATTTCTGTAATTGTATTAAGAATCATAATATTCACTTTTGTATGTCATCTGCTAAGGGTTTTCAGACAACATACAGCAATTTTAAAAATCAGGTTTTTGTAGCGTCAGATATTATTTGCTTCCATGTTTTCCCCTTCTCTAATAATAGTATCATGAAAAACTTGACATCTTTTGGTGCCCATAAAGACTGGAAAGGACAAGATCAACTCTGCATACTTGAAATTTAATTCCTTTTATTTGCCGTTAGTGACAAACCATGTTATTGATGCTGGAGTCACTGAAGGATTTCCCTTAGGAAATTAGGCTTTTTCCCACCCCAGATAACTACAGTCTATTTTATTCAATTAATTGAATATCCATCTTTAATGTGCTTTGAAAGGATTGCAGAGTTATGCTGTGCATTGAGTCACTTGCTCTTCTTTTAATGTATATTTTGCCATCCAAGGTTTTAGCATTAAAAGTCTATCAGTATGGTTTTGTGTGTTACACCTACCTCTCCAGACAGGTTAGAGTAGTCCCACAGACAGAGTGTACCACCAACAAGAATACTTTGGCATCAGAAAAAACTCCATTTCAGACTACAACTTGCCCAGACAATACCAGCACACATCTGCTATCTCACACTGAGGTATGTGTCCATAGAAATGACTGCAGAAATATTTTATATTGCTCATTAAATAGTTGTCGGTGTGGAGATGTACTTGCCATCATTGTTTTGTTCTCAGAGACTGTCCTCAGTTACAACTCCCCACTCAACTCTTTGATGGGGCTTCAGAGAAATGACACAACACTGAGCTGTTTGTAGAGAGAGGTAATAGACTCTCCCATGGTTCACTTCAAGTTATCAATGCACCTGGGACAATCTGCAGTTGTTTCTAAACAAAAATAGACTTCACACATCAATATTAAAAAACAGTGGTGTTCCTACCTTGGCGGTAATTTCCTTACAGCCTGTGCCTCCACAGGACAGTGGATACTGATGCTGTTTGGAAGGGGCACAACAGCCATCTCTCACCTGAAATACCTCTTTGAGAAATCTTCAACACTCCAGTAAAATCTGAAATGTAGTGATTCGACACCAGCATGGTTTTTTCTTTTTAAATTACAGATTTCTGGGAGTTTAAAGGTCTGCATAGCATTGCAAGCTGGTCTGATGAATAGTACAGCCAGTACCTTCTTTAATGCAGTGTGGTAGGTACGGGTTTTATTGACAAATTGAGCTTATACTGCACTTACGATAGTAGTGGTAGAAAACTTTGCCGTTACCTCACAGAAACTTGCTGTAAATCAGTATAAATTCTATTCCTTACATTCTGGTAACTGGAAATGAGACTTTATGTCTGCACAGACAGTGAAGCTAATAAAAAGAGCCCTGTTCCCCCAAGCACTCACCTGTTAGGAGCTCCAAACCCATGAAAGACATCTTAAAACCTCAAGAAAAGGCATCTTACTGGCCAGGAAAATAACAAAATATTAGAAATAGAATGTTTAGACACAAACTATAAACAGCTGCAGATAATTACACAGGTGCCTTGTAGGACCAAGTGATTAATTTGGCCTCTCAAATGGTGTGATGTATTACCTGCATGAGGTACATGACTGTGTCATACAGACTATGAGCACACGCACATTCTGAAGGATATCTATATACACACATTCTGACGTGTACATACCTCTATCTTCATATTCTCTCCCTCCACTTTTATCTCCTTTCATCCATCTCTCTCATCACAGATGCACACACACCTCAGCTCAAATGAAATAATTCTCACTGCTTGAGTTGGCTACAGCCTCAAGTCCAAACTAGTGATTTCTTTTTTCTTCTGTGTTCACAGCTATATTTTCTTCTCTACAGGACTTAAAGCTTGAGAAGCATGAAAGATGGGATGAAAATAAATTTGAATTCTATATTACAATAAATGTGAATATCAAAAGATTCTTTCACAGCTGTGAGACTGCTGGCATTCATAAAGAGTCAAAGAATCTTGGAATAGAAAAAGGCAGAAACACAGTTGGTTTTCCAATCAAGTGTATGGAGAAAAATAAAAATTCTATAGGAACAGCAAGAAGGTCTAGGGGTGGATGACACGTAAAACCTATTTCCTTAATTCAAACAGTCATTTCTAGAATCACTTGAGCAGGGGGTTTATATGAAAGATTGAAATAATCAGTTCCCCTCTTTAAACCATGGTTTGCGTTTTAGCAGTAGTGTAAGGAAGAAGATGAAAGACGTCCTTCCTTATTACTTACTTAATTGAAGTGTCTATTTAGGATGACATTTAGTAAACATAAGATGTAATTTTTTTGCAGTTATTATTTATATCACCAGAGCACCTAGGATTTCTAGTTATAAACCAGGATTTCAGGTGCTGAGAAATGGCTCTGTGACTTAAGCATGTGTCACATTCTGCAGTGCTAACAGGCAGACTGTGACAAGACTTTTTCAATACTCCAGTAAATTCCACTATGCTGTCCAGAAACTGGAGCTAAACAGATCATCCACTGATAGAAAGTTTCTAGATGAAGAGGTAAAACTGCTGGACACAAAAACTTAGCAAGAAGATTGTGTTTACTTCTCCCTATCAGCAACCTCATACTATCTAGAACTCTTCTGGGATAAAAGGTTGAAATTAATATCAAGTGCCATTTTGGATGCAAAAGGACATAACTCTTATAATATTTCAGGAGAACATAGTGAAAAGAGACAAAGTTCTTAGTGAAGTGTAAGGGTACTCACAAGAGAATGATGCCTATGTTTATAATCTTTCTTTATTTGATTCTTTCTTTTTCCTATCTCTCTCATCCTTGAGTCATACTCTCTTTTCCCTCATTCACGAGTTTCCAGGCTGATAGTAATTTAAATACCTTGTCAAAATGTGTTCTTGAGCAAATACTCAACGTAGGCTGTCCTGCCTGTGTAATTACTAGGTATGGATTTGTCATAAATGGCTATTGCCATTTTAGTCTGATCATATCTATTAAAATCTGTTTTCTTTTGATTAAGTCTATTAATTGCAAAAGGAAGGTTCTTCTAGTCTTGTCAAGAATAAAAGAGGTTTACTTCCTTGTTTGGATCTCCTGTATTAGAGGGGAACAAGATGCTCTTCACAGAATCACAGAACATTATGGATTGGAAGGGACCTTAAAAGATTGTCCAGTCCAATCCCCCTGCCAGTGCAGTCACACAGGAACAGTCCAGGCGGGTTTACAACATCTCCAGAGAAGGAGACCCCCACAACCTCCCTGGGCAGCCCATTCCAGTGCTCTGTCACCCTCACTATGGAGAAGCTTCTTCTTGTAGTTATGTGTTACCTCCTATGTTTCAGCTTACACTGTTTCCTAAAGTCACAGTATCACAGTAAT
>VZRI01002387.1:11218-32220 GCA_013397515.1 Upupa epops | reverse complement strand
ATGATTCAATGATTCTGTGACCTCTAGGATACAGGGTTGTGAAGTGCCAGAAGCAAAGGCAAGCTGACCAAATCTTGTGAATCACTTTGTTTAGCTCTTGCTGGGGCCACTCAAGTTGCTTTCCTGAAGTAAAGACTCCGCATTGTTGGGTGTTGGCTACTCTGAGCCACCCTTGCCAGCTGTCATCAGCGGACATTCACTGCTCTTACCTGTCCATGTGGTTTTGTGCATCTAGAGTTCTTTCTCACCATCCATCAGCAGAGCTGGTGCTTTCCTCACCCACCTGCTTATTGTCCTGCAGAGAGCATCTAGGTTTGGGCAACAGGCAAAACAGATGTTAAGAAAAAAGTAAGAGAAGGTTATTAGGTTATTGTCTTATAATTGACTGTAGAATTGATCCCTAATGGGAAATCAGCCTAGAGAAGAGGAGGCTCTAGGCAGACCTTATAGCAGCCTTCCAGTACCTGCAGGGGGCCCATATGAAACCGAGGAAGAGCTTTTACAAGACAAGGGCAAGAGGGTTCAAGCTAAAAAAGGGGAATTTTAGTTGAGATTTTAAGAAGAAATACCTCCCTGTGGGGGTGCTGGAACAGGTTGCTCAGGGAGGTTGTGGCTGCTCCATCCCTGGAAGTGTTCAAGACCAGGTTGGAAGGGGCTCTGGGCAACCTGGTCTGGTGAGAGGTGTTGCTGCCCATGGCAGGGGGTAGGAACTGGGTGAGCTCTAAGCTCCCTTCTAACCCAAACTATTCTGTGATTCTCTATGATTATAGAAATGTAGTTCTTGGCTTGTGGGCTCTTAGGACTTTCCAGATTGTTGGTGCCTATTTGAGGTGTTCAGTGACCACTGGAGCTAGGCTTGATCTGGTCTGGGTTCTAGTCCTCACCTTTGTCAGTTTATCTTTAGAGACTTGATGATGGAACATGATATTTAGCCCAGAGTCCATGGCCCATGAGCATCTGTTGGTACCTTTTGGAATCAGAGGTGGGGTACCAACCTCAGTACTCTTCAAAAGAAATGTGATGGTGATGTTATTGCGGCAGTGTTGCTCCTATGTAGAACTGACCCAGCTCTTTGAAAACTGGAGATCTCTGCTTCTGCACTGCCTGAACCTACAAGACTAAGAAATGCTGGCACAGAAGAGCCCATCAAGTGAATAGTGAGGATTTCTATGGGCTGTTGCACTCAAACACATTTCTGCCCCTGAGTAGGCAGCCTGTGCTCACGGTGGGTTGCAATGGCTGTGCTATAGCCATGGGACTACAACAGTCAGGTTCCACTCCAGCTCAATCTCTCCCTGAATACTTAATGCAAAATTCAAGGCCTATTTCATATTTAAATTCCTTGCTGTCCTAATTAGAAAGGCATTAAGTTTTGGCCTTTGCTTTTAAGCAGATGGATGCTCATCATTTGCTTGTATGGTCCCTTTTTGTACCACCAGATCCGTTAGGTGCAGGGAAGAATTTGCATTAGTATTGAGGTAGATCAAAAGATTTCTCTTTCCACATATGCTGCAAATAATGTCTTTTCTGGGAGAAGGGGGGAAAAAATAGCAGCCCAGTCCCTTCCAAATGGTTTGTGAGATGATTCCCCTTTTATCCCTCCCCCCCCATCAACAGATGCAGCATCACATAAACAGATTGAGTTTAGGATTGCAGTGTTCATGGTGCTATTAAAAAAAACCAACCCCGAACAAACAACAGGTGAACCACCCCACCCACCCAGAAAGATCACCCTCATCGATGGGAGCTCTAAAAGGTAGTGGGATGACAGATAGGGAGGAAGGTGATCAATTAAGACATTAAGCATTTTGCACCACATGGACGCATCTGCATGTCAGCCAAATAATAAGGCCATCAGCTCATTTTCAGGGGGCTGTTGCCTACTTCAACTCAATCCTCAGATCAAAGAGAAAATGTCTGCTTGCATTTTCTAATCAGAAAAGGGATGCTAATTTAGGTTCCTTAATGTGTGGTGGTAAGAGACTTCTTCAATTAACTGAATTCTATAGCTCAGGAAATAAAAAAAGGAGGATACAAAGGGAGTCAGGCTGGAAAGGCAGAAGTTCTCATTAAATCAAAGGTCCAATATTCATTACCTCCAGCATCTGGGGCTAAACACTAAACATGGAGATCATCAAAGGGGGTTTAATGGGTTAAATTGAGAATATAATCTAATTAAAATATTAGATACGAGTAAATAGCTCTTTGATATTCATCTGAAGGTTTCATTAAAATAGGTACTTGAGGTTTGTATTAAGGGGGGATTATCACTTTTAAGCAGAAACAACAAGTTGAGGTTCCCTAATCAGAAATGCTTCCAAGTGCTACCATTTGCTTTTAAAAATAAAAGTAGAAAAGCAGCAACTGGCAGTGTTTACTCAGGCTGGTCCGATGGATCTCACCACAGGCATGCATGCTCTGCAAAGAAAGGGGTGAAGATGTCTGGTCCTGGTCCTGGTCCTTGTCCAGAAGCCCTGGTGGCTGCTGCTCTCTGATGGGCACAGTGTTTCCCCATTGTTCCCCATATTAGAAGCCAATTCTTCCACCAGGTTTCCCCCACAGATGATGTACATCACGAACTGCCTGCTGTCAGCACAGTTCTGGGGAGAAGGAGACTGAGGGGAGACCTCACTGCTCTTTACAGCAACCTGATAGGAGGGTGGAGAGAGCTGGGGGTTGGTCTCTTCTCCCAAGGCACCAGCAATAGCACAGGAGGAAATGGCCTCAAGCAGTGCTAGGGGAGGGTTAGGTTGAACATCAGGAGAAATCTTTCCCCTGACAGAGTGCTCAGGGGTTGGAACAGGCTGCTCAGAATGTGGGAGAGTCACTGTCCCTGGAGGGATTCAACAAATGAGTAGATGTGGCCCTGGGGAACAGGGTTTAGTGGGCAGGGTGGGGTTGGGTTGATGGTTGGACTGGATGAGCTTGGAGGTCTCTTCCCATCTTAATGATTCCATAATTGATCATGGGTGGTGGAAAGCAACCAAGAGGGTGGAGAGATACCCGTCTGTCAGGTGGGTCAGGAGGGCTTTGACGATAGACGTCCTTTATCCTTGGTGGAGAGACGCAGTACGGTGAACACGTTAGGTTTGGAATCCTAACTGGAGATCCACAGGTTGTATTTCAGCAATTGACCCACTTTCAGGAGGACTGGGGCATCCTGATGACTGCAGGATCTAACTCAAACTCTATGAAATGGAAGGTAGAGGACTTTTCCAGCAATATCCATCTTAACACCAGTGCCTTGACTTCACTCAGCACCTGCTGGAGAATTATCTTTGCTGTGAGACATCCAGCCAGCAGGATGTTAACCTGGGAGCACGTTAAGTCACACATTTCTCCCTTTAACCAAAGGTGCCTCTAGGAAAAGTTATTTCAAAGGTTTTCTTTCTTTTATTCCCCACCTAACCCTTCTACTGTTAGACTTGAACCCTGTTTTGTCCCTCCGAAGAGTAATTCTCTCCCTCCTCGCATACAAAAGGGGACCCAATGCATTGGATAAAGCAATTACACACAATCACAAGACTGCCGTGAATTTTTTCCCCTCTTAAGTAGATTCTTTTCTATAAGACTGTAGTCTGTATCCCTCAAAATGCCCTTGCTGTGTGTTCTAACCACATTTCATGTGTTGACTCAATTTACAAAGTTAAAGACACGGAGCATCAGAAGGAAACCCATCTGTTTGTTGTTATTTTTATAGATTTAATCTGTTAAAAGCTGTTTCCTCTGCAACACAGAGCTCTTGATTATCCCCAGTTACTCACTATTATTTTCCAACTGCTTCTGGCTGATGACAGATTGGCTGACTGTGCTTGTTTTGAATTTTCTTCTCCCAGATGAAGCTTCAAAGCATTGGTCTTGATGTGACAACTAGTCTCTAGTAGACAACTGAATCATCAGTATCATCACCAGCCACTGGTTTTGTTATTTTTCTTTCCCAAAATGGGTTATTTTTGACTTTATTTCTGAACTTCCAAACCAAAATGCAGTCACTGCAGGTACTGAATGAACAAATGAAGTTGCCTGTGTTTCACCCATCTGAACTGATCCAGCTGTGACAAGCCAACAGCTGGTATGTCTGACAGAGTCCAAGAGCAATAAGAGTAGAGATTTGTCTTAATTTATCTTAATTTGTCTTAAAATCCTACATCCACAGCTATTTACTATTCCTAACTTAAACCTATAAATTAACCTAAAACCTAACAACAGCTAAACCTGAGCAACTTTCTATTTCACCCGCTACGTGATGGTCACAGCTCATCATGAATGAGCTCTTCTGCCTTCAAGAGAGCCCTAATAAATTCAAAATACTTACTAGATAAGAAAGGTTCCAATTGCTGTTCTTTACTTTTCCTGTTGTGTGGATGTGCCAGTGTTTCACACACCTGAACATGATCCAGCTGTGACAAGCCAACAGCTGGTCAGTCTGAAAGAGTCCAAGAGCAGTAAGAGCAAAGATTGTCTTAAAATCCGACATCCACAGCTATTGACTATTCCTAACTTAAGCCTAAAATCTAACGACAGCTAATTCTAAACAAGTTTCTATTTCAATGGAAGGCTATGGCAGTATGCGATGGTCACAGCTCATCTGGGCTCTTCTGTCCTCAAGATGCCCCTAAAAAAATCCAAGTACTTAGTTTATATGAAAGAGTCTAAAAGCGTCCCCAATTTTCTTCTCCTCCTTGTGTCTGCTTTGTAAATTCTTCAAGGGTTTGATCGGAGGCAATCTCTCTTCGTTCAACACCTTTAGCAGAAATACCTTGCCTTTCATCTCTCCATTTGGTTGTCTTCCCATGAAGGTCTTTGGTCTGGAGATCATCTTGGCATATTCCAGAGCCTAAAACCAGGAACATTTAGATAATGGGTTAGGAGACATCCTGTCCAGTGGAGGTGTTTCTGCGTTGAGATAAAATGATATCTCTGCTAATTCCTCCTGTTGTTTCTGAAAGTGTTCAGTACTCTGGGATTCAGTGGCAACTACAAGAAATCCTCTGCTGAGAGTGAAAACCCTCACCTCAACACAACAACCCACCTCAGGGAGAGACAACTGGAGGCCACTGAAATCCTGAAGTTGTGTTTCTTCTTTAAAAAGCACCCTAAGTCTGAGTTTAGAAACAGCTTCCTTTTCTTTTTCCTTGGCCATATCCTGCAGCAGTGGGTTAACACTGCAGGGATGGAAGGTGAATGCTCCTGCGACAAATTCTAAGGAACTGATGTAGTGTCTGTGTGAGGCAGGTAACTGAGGAATTCAACTATGAAGCTAGAACATAAGTTCCATCTCAATAGGTCCAGAGCACAGCTACCCAACTTGTGAGGGCTTTAGAGAAGCAGTCCTATAAGAAGAGGCTGAGGCAGCTGGGCAGGTTTAGTTTGGAGAAGAGGAGGCTGAGGGGGGACCTCATTGCCCTCTCTAACTCCCTGAAGGGAGGTTGTGGAGGGGTGGCTGTTGGCCTCTTCTCCTTGGTGTCTGCTGACAGAAGCAGGGGCACTGGCCTGCAGTTGAGGCAGGGGAGGGTTAGACTGGATCTGAGGCAGAGATTCTTTTCAGACAGAGTGGGGAGGCACTGGCAGGGCCTTCCCAGGTTGTTGGTGGAGTCCCCATCCCTGGAGGTGTTGAAGAACTGTGTAGCCATGGTGCTTCACGCCCTGCTCGAGTGGCAGCAGGGAGGGGANGCTGCACTGCCAAAGGTCTGACAGTCGCACAGCACTGGTGGCCTATTGAAGCCTGGCCATGTGCACTGGTCTTGAAGACCAGGAGTATTGTGAGGAACGTAAGGGTTTAACATGCCAGAACTTGCCTACTGCCTTCTGAAATCCTGTGCCTTACCTTCTGTTACCATTTTCCTTCTCTATCCCATTTCTATACTGCTCTATGCCATACTTGGCTCCTTCTTTGTCTTCTAAACTCATCCTCCAGCTGTCTTCATTCTCCAGCTCATCTAAATCCCATTGTACCATCTTGTTTTCTGAAATCCACTGCAGATGCAGTGGGGTGGGGATGTTTGGACTGGGTGATCTAGGAGGTGCTTTCCAACCAGGACTGTTCTGTGATTCTGTGAGATTCTTTACCGTGAGGGTGACAGAGCCCTGGCCCAGGCTGTCCAGAGAGGTTGAGGAGTCTCCTGTTCTGGAGATGTTCAAACCCAGTCTGGATGCTCCTGTGTGACCTGTTCTAGCAGAAGGGTTGGACCAGATGATCTCTAGAGGCCCCTTCCAATCCCTAACATTCTACCATTCTCTGACTCTAACTGATATTAAACTGCAGACCCTTTTTCCTGAAGACTACAGTTCTCTTTGTCACCTTGAAGAAATACCTGTTGGAGTGTGTTCAGCCCCAGGCAGGTGAGCTCTTGCAGAAGTGATGGGATGGAATTGATGCTATTCCAGAGCTCTCCCTATTCCTGCAATAGGGGAGGGATGCTGCCTGTGTTGGGTTACACATGCCACTGCCATGTAGGCAGCCACTGGCTATTTTTCAGGCCTGTGAAGGCTAAAGTGATGTTGTATGGGATTGAAAAAATAGGACCAATTACCGTAGCTATGCAACTGAAGTGAAAAGAGTTTGTGAGTGAGTCTGACAGGCAGGTGGATAATAGACTAACAAGAGGATATCTGTGGTCCATTAGAAGAGAGCACTCTGCATCAGTGTGGCTTCTACCACGATGCGAAGCAGAGCATGTGCTGCACAGGGGAATGTTTCTAAGGGGGTCCCACTCTCCTTTATTCTCATCCTTTCACCAGGAAAACATCACTAGCTGTTTAAGCCAAGCTGAGTGCTGGTAGCTTGCATGGAGTACTGTTCTGTTTCCACCTGAAGAACAAGGCAGATGCATGGAGTTAGCAAAGAACTCAGGCACAGCCAGAACAGAACAGGTACAGGTGAGCCCTTGCGAGGACCCCATGAGAGCAAAAAATCTATCCAGTTGTTGAACATCAAAATGGAGAAACTATTTCAGCCTCCTGGGAGTTAAATTGATGCTGTTCTTTTCCTTTGTGCAAAGTCCAGGATCTCTCTGTGGCTGCATGTTAAACGCTGCCTGCTCTTACCTTCTGCCTTGACCCTGGAGGTGGGAGCTGCGGTATCACAGGCAAAGTGGGAACCGAAGAAATGTTTTTCATATTGTGCTCCTTAATTTGCTTTGAGTATTCCTTCTGTTGCTTTAACCTCTCTTGCTGGCAAAGAAGAGGGGGTAGAGGGGGGTGGGGGGGAAAAAAGTGTGTGGTTAATCCAATGTCTCGGTGGATCCATCAATGAAACACTTCCCTGGAGTCTTCCATTTACACCTCTGTAGCTGTTTAACCTGGCAGTGCTATCGATCATTCCTCAGCAGAACACAACAGGGAATCCTTACAAATGGCACAGCTTTTCTTTTTTTCTTAGTCACTCTTTGTTTTTAAGAGCTTTTTCTCGGGGTGTACGGAGGAGAGAGCTCCACAGAAATGCCACAGGCGCATCTCCGTTCGCACTGCTTCAATATAGCTGTTCAGTGCTGAGATGCTTGTGTTCGTTTCTGTCAGCTCTTGCAATGACTCTTAGAACCTCTGTGCTTATTTTAAGGCCCTGAATGATAGGACGTGTGTCAGTCCCTTGGCTGGTATGCTCTGTCTTTCTATTTCCAGCCACACCTTACCCCTGTTCTCAGCCAATGCTAATTATTTTTCAACGCAGGGGTAGCCCAGCTTCTTCCAGAAATAACATCACCGAGTTATGCTGGGGTTAAAAACATGCTGAGTGCTGGGCTCTGCACCACTCCATCCATTCCCATGTCAGATCTCTGATCTCTTTGAGTTGTGGCAAGGAGGAAGAAAACACAGTTCTTCTCCAAGTGGTGATGAGTTCACCAGTTCCCCTTCCTGCTGTTCTACCAAGCTCCTCTGAAAAACACCATACAAAGCACCTGCTGTCACATCAACAGGGTCTCAAAGCATGCAGGATGGAGTTTGCAGCACCTTAGCTATACAGCTGCTACCAGACCCTCATTATCAGCAGAGAACAAGCTGAACAATAGCAATTGTCACGATGCTTCTGTTGAACAACATCTCTCCATTTCAACAGGGTAATCCAGTGCACCCAGCTATTTTCTTCCTGTGTCTACCCAGCTGTTTCTTTTACTTCCACTCTAAAGATCAGGCAAACCTTCTCCGCTGGGAAAGCCAGCACAGCTCAGTCATGTGAGTGTGTAATTTAGTGACGTGCAGCCAGCCCTGATGGATGAATTCTATGAGCTACTCCCTGGTTCTGGATCAACAGCATCAGAGGATTAAAAGGATCCACATTAGAGCTGTCTTTCCTCTTAGGACCTCAAGCCAGACAAGAAAGGAGGCTGTAGGGAGGCTGGTGTTGGCCTCTTTTCCCCAAGAACTGCTGACAGAACCAGAGGAAATGGCCACCAGTTGCCCCAGGGGGAGTTCAGATTGGAAATGAGGAAAAACTTCTTGAGTGCAAGAGCAGCTGAACACTGGCCAGGCTGCCCAGGGCAATGGGGGAGTCCCCATCCCTGGAGAGGTTAAAAAAGGCAGTAGACGTGGCACTGTGGGTCATGATCTGGTGGTGATGGAGGGGTTGGGTTGAAGGTTGGACTTGATGGTCTTAAAGATCCAACCTTAATGATCTGTGATTCATCATGGAGTGGTTTAGGCTGGAGTAAAAGATGTAGAGCACAAACCAAGCCTTTCTCAGCAGGGATTTGTCATCTCCTGCCTGAGTTCACTTTGCACAACCAAAAGGCAGATCATGTCACTGTGGACACTTACTTTCTTTTTCACTGCTTCATAGTCAGGTCCAAGGCCTCCAAGCTTGAGGTCCAGAGTTACATAGTTCTTTGAGCTACACGGCTGAAAAACAAACAGCAAGAAATGTCTGTCTGTAAACACAATCTTCAGAGGCCATGTTCAAGCTAAACTCAACTGTGGAGAAACCCATTCTAAGCTCTGGATTGTCTGTCTGATGTTTCCTTATGTCAGCTACCCCTGATCTTTCATGATGTGCTTATACCTAACCCCATATGTGAGGGGTGGGTGTCAGGAGGATGGAGCCAGGTTCTTCTCAAGGGCATCTGGGGATAGGACAAGGGGCACTGGGTGCCAGTTGGAACAGAGGAGGTTCCCTCTCAATCTCAGCAGGACCTTCTTCCCAGGGAGGGTCCCGGAGCACTGGACCAGGCTGCCCAGGGGGGTTGTGGAGGCTCCTTCTCTGGAGATGTTCCAGACCTACCTGGCTGTGTTCCTGTGTGACTTGGTCTAGGTGATCCTGCTGTGGCAGGGGGACTGGACTGGATGATCTTTTGAGGTTCCTTCTGATCCCTAAGGATTCTATGATTCTAATGTACTGGGAGGAGTTAGTGATTGAGGTGTCTGCAGCAACCTGAGGGTTTCCCCACTTCAGGCGATGAGTGTGGCGATGTTTATTATGTTTGTATGGATTATTCTGAGAGACACAAACAGCCTTATTCTCTGTGCCACTGCTCACATGGGAACCGTGAGAAAGCGACAGAAAATATGGGCAGAAACAAAAGTTTGAACTCAGGGGAAGAGAAAGAGAAGGAAATCTGCCCTTCAGTTACTCTCATAATCCAGCTAATTCTTCTCAGAGCCATTCGAGCAGCAATACACAAACTGCCTCCTAGATGAAACGCAGAAGTAATTATTCCAGCTTAGTTTGTCTGCCCTGAGACCTGGAGCTAACTTCTTAAACATTTAATTTGTCACGGGCACACAGGGATCTCGCTCTGCTATTGCACTGCATCTGTGTTAACTGCTTGTGGTATGAAACTGGGCACACAGCAGAGACAAAAGGAACCAGCTTTTAATAAGGACCAAAATGGGATCATCAGGAGACTTGGAATAATGTTTATGCCGTTAGCTTTACAAATCCTCTAAGTTTGTTGTTGTTGGGTTTGATCCCCTTGGAAACCAAAAGCTTTGAGCTGGGTAGCAAATGAGCATGACCGGGATAATGGTTTGCTCAGATCTCAGACCTGGCTACCTGCTGCTTTACACAAATAGCTTTATTCTAAATCATTTTATCACTGGATAACTTGAAGGACAAACACTGCTCTGTGTGTTCTCAGAGCTAATCAAGACTTCAAGTGACACAGGGTGAGGAGCTGATTAAAAAAATCATTTTAGTGTCTGTTTTTACTTTTGTAACTTGGTTTTTAATCATAATCTTGTAAGGGACCTGAAAAGGACATCCAGTCCAACTCCCCTACAACAAGCAGGGCCAGCACTCCCCAGCCCAGGTTGCCCAGAGCCCCAGTCAGCCTGACCTTGAATGGCTCCAGGGATGGGGCTTCCACCCCCTCTCTGGACAGCCTGTTCCAGGGATCCCCCACCTGCAGATTCAACAACTTTTTCCTGTTATCCTCACTCTGCCCTTTTCCAGCTTCAAACTATGACCCCCTCATCATCCTGTTGTTACATGCCCTATTGAATAGTTCTTCCCCAATGTTCTGGGCAAGTCAGTGTGTGTCAGTGTGCTCCCTCTAACAATGAAATACTATTTCTCCATTCCTTTTTCTTTCTGTTTTTGAAGATACTTGAATGATTCAGAAAGAAAAAATTAATCAAAGTGGGAACTAGAACTGCAAACCCATCCAACCCCCATGCATCTATTCATTAGTGGCTGCCCAGGGGTTTGTGGAGTCTCCTTCTCTGGAGACGTTCCAGCCCCGCCTGGCTGTGTTCCTGTGTGACTTGGTCTGGGTGATCCTGCTGTGGCAGGGGGATTGGGCTGGATGATCTTTCAAGGTCCCTTCCGATCCCTCCTGATTCTATGATTCTATTTGCTTACCTTCTTCGTTTGAGGCTGCTTTTGCTGTTTTGTTTGCACAGGATGCTGTTCTGAGTTGTTTTGTCTTGTTTTCACTCGAATTCCTCCACCCCTCTTTGGATCTACCTCTGAAGCACCTTGTGCTTCTGGGACGGTAAGCAGAAAGTGGCTGAGCTGCCTGTCAGCTACGTGAGCTGCTGCCACACGAGGCCTCTCTCTGTAAGGCTGCTCCATCAGTTGTGTAGGTTTGGAGATAATACAAGGGGCAGCTGGTGAGCTGTGAACAGAAGATTGAGAAGGTCTTAAAGAAGAAAGGGGAGGGGGGAGGAATAAGCAGCTTTCTTTGTATATAGAGGTAATCAGCACATGGAACAATCCCTGCTCACAGAAGGTACTGGGAACGCGAAGATGGGTGTTTGCAGTGACTGGCTTTGCTTGTACCCAAGCGTATGGGAAAATGATAGATGGGGAACCTCGCGGCCTCTGATGCAAGTCTAGCTGAAGCCAATGAAAGCTGTCTGTAACAGTGAATACTGAGGGAATTAACGGTCTATGTGAAATAAAACCTTCATTTTTTAATGAAGACAGGTGAAATCCTACATAACTAAGGATTTTCAAGCCCTTCCCCTTGTGTAGGAAGCCGGAAGGGCACAGGAATGACCCAGAATATTCATCTTGCAAGGCAGGTTTTGCTCTAACTTTATGCTGCAGCAGCAGTTTGGCTCCCTGACATCTATTTTGTTCAACTTTGACCCTTTCCCTTGTGGAAAACCCTATGTGCAAGAGAGCCTTGGGTACAGACCTGTCCTTTTCCAATGCCCTACTTCAAAATCAATAGTTAAAACGAATCTGACATGAGTAGTACTCTGTGGTGGCAGGTTTGGAGCAAAGTAACTGCATTCTTTGGACTTTTAAACATTTTCTAGTCCAATTTGTGGATATTTTGGATAGTTTCTTGTCCCTGCTTTTCCTGGACACAGTACTGTTAGGCTTATACTATTTCAATACTTATATCCTGTCCATAAACTACTGGTAGCATAGTTCTCATACCTTTTATACACGTAATTGTGATTTTTGTAGTCTTGAAGTGATACTGGATAATTCACCTGTTCTTCAAAGCTGTCAGGAGTGTCAGGGTAAGCAAGATGAACTGGGCATGGTCTTTTCTGCTGTGTTCTGCTCTTGCCTTGCTCTTGCATGGGAGCAGCCTCAAAATCTGGTGTTTGCAGGTACCTTTGGAGCAAAGGCTTTGGTTCTGTTGGTCTTCTTAGTAGTTGTTGGCCATTCTTCTTTGGGACATCTGTGCTTTTGAGATTCTGGTTGGGTCTTATTCCATGTTTCTGGTAGGTCTGTTCCGGACAAGCCTGAAACAAATGATCCAAAGGGGGGTGAACTTTGGTGGTAGCTGTTTTACCTGTTCACTGAAATCAACTATATTCAAGCGTACTAGTGAGACTGCTCATCACAATGCCTGACGTAGGATGGGTTTGGTTGGAAGGCATCTCAGAGATCTAGTTCTCCAGCCACCAACCCAACCCTGTCACCCAGAGTCATATCTAGTTGTCTGTTGAACCCTTTCAGGGATGGTGACTCTCCTTTTCCTTGGGCAACCTTTTCCAATGCCTGACCACTCTGTCAGGGAAGAGATTTCTCCTGATGTCCAACCTACCCCTCCCCTGGCACCGCTTCAGGCCATTTCCTCCTGTGCTATCACTGGAGAGTGGGGAGAAGAGGCTGACCCCCACCTCTCTCCACCTTCCTGTCAGGTAGCTGTAAAGAGCAATAAGGTCTCCTCTCAGCCTCCTTTTCTTCAGACTGAACAATCCCTCTTCCCTCAGCTGCTCCTCCTAACAGTTTCTTCCACAACAAGAAACTCTTTAAGAATTAAACACGCCAGGACCACTGTCTTGAGCTAAATTAACACACTCGGAGCCTGCAGTTTCTCCGAGATTCATCACTTTCCAATTGCAGCATCAGGTGTTGCCCATTTTGAGGGAAGACCCGGCTTTCCTTCCAGGATACAAATCCATTCCCAAGCCATTTAATCTTTGTCAGCACTAAACCCCTCCATTTCATCCTCCTGTCTCTCTAGGGTTCTTTTGTTAGGAACACTTGCAATCACCACGGAGCATATGCACTCAGAGTAACTACTTAATGGTAGGTATTAAATCCACATATAGAGCAGGATGTTTTGGCAAAAGCTTTAACACTGGGGAATCCTGACTCCTGGTGCCAAGATGATGATTTGTTAGCTCGACCTCTGCTGTAATGATTGTTATTCTGGCATACTGGGCCGCTGGTGGAAAGCATGAACGGCTGCCAAACTGGGACCAGGCCAATGGTTTCCCATTTAAAGGCAATGAGTAGCCCTGTAAAATACCTCCTTCATTCTGAAATTCAATATATAGAGCCCATCTCTCACAATGAACAGCAGCATAAAATCTTGTTAGTCCTTTACAGAAGTGCAGCCTCCGGTCTGAAGTGAACAGCAGGGAGTTTAAACACCCTGCCTGAATTACTTCCCACAACCTGCAGCACAGGGAGTAACTAGGTTTGCCAATAAGAATTCCAGTTGGCTTGATGTTTTGATACTCATGTTCTTGGGTTTTTTCATCACTGATGATAATCTGGTCTCATTTGTTGCTCCAAACGCTATCAGAGTCCTGGGGAAGGAGGAGGGCAGTGCAACTTTCTCTACTTGCTCAATGCTGTGCTTTGTGGGGACCCCGTGGTGCTCAGAGAGATTTTAGGGAGCAAGTAATGCAGCAGTAGTTAAGTTCTGCCTCAGAATCTCATGAACCATCAACCACCATGAACCCATGTACTCGTTTGTGCTTTCACATTGTAAACCAACTCATGTTCTCAAGAGGTAACTCTTTCACCTCAGAATTTCTTGGGTTTTGGGATCTATTTTCATTTAAAATCATTCAGTAAATAAAGCAAATGAATTACATTTTGGCGATTATCTCATAGAATCATAGACTCATTAGGGAACATAAAGGACCTCGAAAGATCATCCAGTCCAATCCCCCTGCCACAGCAGGATCACCCAGACCAAGTCGCACAGGAACACAGCCAGGCGGGGCTGGAATGTCTCCAGAGAAGGAGACTCCACAACCCCCCTGGGCAGCCTGTGCCAGTGCTCCAGTACCCTCCTGGGAAAAAGTTGCTTGTCCTCTTGATGTGGAACCTCCTCTGCTCCAGCTCTTTCCATGCTGATCACCCACCCTTTCCATATTGATCAACATTCATGGGGTCACCTCTCAGCCTCCTCTTCTCTAAGCTCAAGAGACCCAGCTCCCTCAGCCTTTCTGCATAAGGCAGCTGTTCTACTTCTTTCATCATCTTTGTTGCTCTACGTGGACACCCTCCACCAGCTGTATACTGATATCATGGAATCACAGGATCTCTTTGGTTGGAAGAGACCTTGAAGACAATCAAGTCCAACCTTCAATCTGCACCCAAGGACACCTACACCTAAGGATTTGTTGTCAGTAATCAGTACTTTGAAATAGTCAAACTTCTACACAAATTTAAAAGTCTTGGGGAGAGAATGAGAAATAAATTGCCTCCTATTAAAGCTAAAATTAGGTGTTAGATAGTAACTATAGGGGGGGAATGACTGGAGAAGGAAGCAAACCCTCAACTAATAGTGATGTGGTAGGGGGGAGTATTCCTTCTACCTTTAAGAAGAGAGGAAAAGAAAAGTGCAGGTAGCATGCAGCACAGAAACCTGCTTGTAACTCAAATATCTGAGCTTCTCCATTTATAGGAGAGCAAGTGGATGCACTAAGAAGAGAAAAGCAACTGGGCAATCATCATTGTCCGAGCAATCAGGCAGTGTTCCTGGATACCGGTGGATGACACACACCATAGCTAGGTCCTCAACAACACAGTCATGCAGAAGATGGCAAGCATAGCAATACTGGCACAAAAGTACAAGGAGTAGCTGCAGACATGAAACATCTATTACACAGAGGCCAGCAATAATAGCAAACAGCTTGTGCAAAATAACAACCCTCAGACAAGAACATCTTCACGTGGCCACGTGGCTCGTAGAAGCATCTATGCACTGTTGCATGACAGACCTGCACGGAGGAGGTATTTGTGCCCAAGCTATTTACTGAGTATCATAGCCCCAGAAATCCTTCTTGGAAGCTGAGTGTCTCATTCTGGGGGGTGAGAGATGAGGCCAACAAGGTAAAGGTAGGTATGGTGCTCATCCCATGGCTCTGGATGGCAGCACATTCTACTCACAGAAACTCTGAATTGTTTAGTAGGAAGTGACTTTTAAGATCATCAAGTCCAACCGTTACCCCAGCACTGCAGGTCACCACTAAACCACGGACCTCAAGCCCACATCTACATGTCTTTAAATCCCTCTGTGGAGGGGAGGGGATCCCATGGTCAGCCTGTTCCAGGGCTTGGTAACACTGCTGGGGGAAGGAATTGTTCCTCATGCCCAACCTAAACCTCCCCTGGTGCAACCTGAGGCTGCTTCCTCTTGTCTTCTTGATGCAAAAGGATGGATTTGTGCCCTTGCTGGGATTTAGCCAAGAAATAATTCCATGTGGTCTTGACTCTACTGGCTGAGGAAGTTCCAAGTGGAAGGGTCTGAGTATGACAGCCACTTGCAGAAAGCAGCAGAAAATGGGAACATGGCACTCTTCTGAGGGGTTTAGAGAAGCAGTCATCTGAGGAGAGGCTGAGGGAGCTGGGCAGGGTTAGTTTGGAGAAGAGAAGGCTGGAGGGGGACTTCACTGCCCTCTCCAGCTCCCTGAAGGGAGGTTGTGCAGAGGTGGGTGTTGGCCTCTTCTCCTTGGTGACAGAAGCAGGGGCACTGATCTGCAGTTGAGGCAGGGGGGGGTTAGACTGGCTCTTAGGAAGAAATTCTTTCCAGAAGGAGTGGTTGGGCACTGGCAGGGCCTTGCCAGTTTGGTGGTGGAGTCCCCCTGCCTGGAGGTGTTGAAGAACCCTGTAGCCATGGTGCTTCCTGCCCCGTTCGAGTGGCAGCAGGGAGGGGGGTCAGGTTGTGCCTGTCAGTCTCTCAGGAACTGAGGGGTTTTGTTGGGGTGGGGATGGTTGGACTTGGGGATCTAGGAGGTCCTTTCCAACCATGATTGTTCTGTGACAGGTCATACAAGCTCCAGAGTCGCCTTCCCTTCCACATCCTACTAGCTGTGAGTAGAAAAGTTCACAAATTAAGAGTCACCAGAGGGCTTTTCTGCTCTGCAGGCAGACACAGCTTTGCAGTCAGCGAGATGTTTTTGTGGTGGAACCAAGTGACTCCCTGCATCGATAGTTTACTGGGCAGGTAAAACATACTTCTACATTATCTCTTTGAAAGAGGAACAGGACACAACCTCTGCCAGCATCTTTTTTCTCTTTTTTTTTTTTGTGGTGAACTATTCTATTAATACCAATCAAATTGAGAAAATGATCAAATGAAATTGCATTTTGAGAATCATAAGCTGTGTAATGCCTATTCTGTTAAATTGAGGCCCGTAATTGCTTCTCTACTGAAAAGACACAACAAAGACAGCAATCATGGCATGTCATTATCCCAGACTAGAAAACCGGCCTTTGCAGGGAGGACTTCAAAGGCTTGTGGTTCTCGAATTGCATTTGGCTGCTATTGTTGAAGCGCAGGCAATCTTGATTAGGTGTTTACACGGAGGTAAGGCGCAGTGCACAGAGAGTCTGAGTGCCTTGGTCTAGAGCCATTAAAAAATTGTACATTATGTTCCTTGCTTTGAAGTAAGGGGCTTGTAGGTAGGAAAGCAACTCATAGTGAGTACAGCTGAGCTGGATTGGGCCACTACTTCTCCCTCTTTCTTCCTTCCTTCCTTTCTCTCTCAAAGAAACTCATCATTGGGTTCTTAAAGAATCAGGCAACAGTGCAAAGAACTTGATGCTTTATGAAATGCTGTATAAATTAGTAAATATACAGGTCTGGGCTGTGTTTTGGTGCAGGCAGCCTGCTGCCCCGGAGCACAGAGAGAGCTGCTGTGAATCTGGCTGGAGTGAGGCTGCAAATATTTAACTTAGTGATATGTCAGCTAAAAAAAAGCTGTGTGCAAAGGACTGAATTCAGGGTAAACTCTGTTTCACTAGCAAAACAGCTTTGCATCCTGCAAAGCTCAAAGGAATCCAGTTTAGGAAGAAACAGCATTTAGAACGTGTTTGATCACTGCAGCAGAAGGTATGTGGCTTCTTTGCCTCTCTGCGTACTTGCAGGGGTTTTTCATTGTTGATATGGTTTTCCAGGTCAACAAGATGCTTCCATCAGTCCTTCTTTCCCCCCTCCTCCCCAGTAAGATGGAGCAATGGAGGTCTTGATTAAGAAGGAGAGAGGTAAGTGCTTCTTCCTATGCCCATCCACAGCAAATACACAGGTAGCTGACAGTAGGTGGTGATGCCAAAGATGCCGTATCACCTCATTTAGGAAAGAAATACACCTTTCTACCCACAGACTGTCTGAACCCTGCTGTCCCATCTCTGCTGTCCCCATGGCAAGGTGATCTTAGCACCTAGCTCTGGCTTTCACAGGTTTTTTTTCCCCTATCACATACCTTTGAACAGCATCTGCACAATGACCTCCTGATCCCCAGCTCCAATACTTCAATAAGAAACATTTCCAGTATCCCCCAAATAGTAAACATAATCATATCAGCAGAGCTTTCATTACCGTCAATCAACACTAATTATTTTTACCATCAACCAAATTACAGCAGAAAAAACCCCTCAAGTGCTCTTAACAGCTCAGCTGGAAAGAAGCTTGTCCTCCGTTCTGCAATGTAAGTCAGCAGATGCCCTCTAACGTTGTGTCGGCTGTTGATTAGCCTTGGAAACCCTGTCACTGGGAGCAGAAAGTCTCTCTAGTTTGGTCAGTTAAGAATTTTTGATGCTCCAGCTCACGGAGCCGTTCTGTGACTCCCACCTTCCCGTTCTGCATAAGGAGCAAGTAAAAGCAACAAACTCATGTCTAATCGTTCATTAGGAACTGTAATTGCATTTCCACTTCATCCTTAATACGAGCTGTCTGACATTTGGCAGTCAGTGATAAGAAAGGCAGACCCTTCACTTGCAAGTGCTGCAGGTGATTGGTATCTGCTGGCTGACTGCAAATAGAGAGTTGGGTCGAGCAGAGAGAACGCACGAGGGTAAAGGGCTGTCTGACCTCTTGTCAGTTATTTCATAAAGAGTGAACAAGATTCTCATTGGAAATCGTACTTTATCAGTTGCAGGATTGACTGAAAATCAATCACTTACAAAATCACAGAACCATTGAGGCTGAAACAGAACTCTGAGTTCATCCAGCCCAGCACCTAACATCACCCCATCAGGCAGACCAGGGCACTCAGGGCCACGGCCAGGCTGTCCTTCAACACCTCCAGACACAGGGACTCTCCCACTGCCCTGGGCAGTCCAGTCCAGGCTCTGAGCGCCCTTTCCATGAGGAAGGGCTTCCTAACATCCAACCTAACCCTCCCCTGGCAGCTTCAGGCCCTGCCCTCTCATCCTGGCACTGGTTGTCTGGGAGAAGAGCCTCACCCCCACCTGACTGCAACCTCCCTTCAGGGAGCTGGAGAGAGGGAGAAGGTCTCCCCCTGAGTCTCCTCTTTTCCAGGCTGAACCCCCCCAGCTCCCTCAGCCTCTCCTCATCAGCCTTTACTTCCAGCCCCTTCCTCAGCCTTGTTGCTCCTCTGGACCCACTCCAGCCCCTCAATTTCTTTCTTGAAGCGAGGGGCTCAGAACTGCCCCCAGGACTCAAGGGGAGGCCTCCCCAGTGCCCAGTGCAGGGGGAGAATGACGAGAACTCTGCAAACCTGATCTTGCAGATCTAACACTCAACACTTCTCCGTTTGTACCAATTAGAAAACAGAGGTTACCTACCTGCTCTTGAAAACTGGCCTGTTTTCTGCTGTGTAACTGGACATAGGTGTTCGCCTTCTCGGAACGCGACCCTAAGGTCTGTTTATTTTGTTCCACAAAGTCTTTCTTGGCTTTTTGTGGCCAATAGTCTTCCATGTGAAGAGCAGGGCTGATGCTGTTTGCGTTAGCACTCTCTTTGACGGCGAAGCTGTGCGCAGACTTCTTCCTTTCAGTCTTTCGGTTTTCCTTGCTGGCATCGGCCTTTAATTCACAAAACCTTAGTAATTCTTCATCAGCCTCTGGGGATGGATCCTGAGACCTTGCCTCATGTTGATGCCTTTCTTCTGGGGATCCTTTGGGATGGAGGTAAAATGAATCCCCGTGGGTTCCCACAGCAGCTTGAGGTGACTTTTCTGCCTCTTCTGTGTTTCTCCAGTTCAGATTGTTCCTTGGCTTTAAATATCTGCTCACAGGCTGGGGTTTCCTATAGACAAAACCCCAAACCACAGAGTTATTTATGTATAAAGTGTATAAGCTCTGTATTATGGCAGTGTGAGCAATAGGAGCTCAGAAATCTACAGTCAACTGAATTATTCCATGCGTGGGGATTCCTGGGATCAGGATCAGAACAATTTTATCAAACAAGTTTTTAGTAGAAAATTCAGGCAGGGCCTCCTCCTAATGATAAATTGACCTAACAGCCAGGTCAGAGCAGAACACAGTCTTTACCCTGATTTGAGCATAGAAGCCATAAATACTAGCAGAATTCATTACAGATGATGTATTGCGCTGCTTCTGCTCTTCCCTTTAAAATGATGTTGCCTACCAAAGACAGTAGGAGTTGCTCAGCCTTTAAAGACTCTGCTGTGTGATACAGACATGATATTCCTGGTAAAACCCCACTCTCAACTGCCAGTTTGAGACCCTCCAAGCAAAAGCATCCTACAACTCTGTATTTTCAGTCTCTCTTCTCGTTCCTATGATGCTTCAATACAAAACTCTCTATAAAAGACTTAGCACCTCATAAAAAAACAGGATGTAATTGAGGTTAAGGGTAGAAAAACACTAATCAGGAGGCTTTGTGGGTTTGGCTTGGTTTTTAAGCAGGGGTTCAAATTGTTTCTCTGGACTATGTTGGTCACAAAGCAAATGAAAGGATCAGCTTGAAAATCTCCTCAGTCGATTGCATTTATGATCCCACAGGAGAACCAACGGGAGGAGTCAGGCACATGCAAACGGGCTTTGAAGAGACCTGCAGGCAGTGGTAGGAATAAGGAGGATGGGACCCTTGGTGCACTCTGTTAATTTGCCAAAATAATACATTTGAGGTGATATTGAACCTCCAACTTCTGGTTTTTGTTTCATGGCTTCATGCTCAGCAACATTAATCAGCAGTGGGCTTGGCAAAGTTCTGTTAATGGTTGGAATCGATCACCTTAAAGGTTTTTTCTAACCTAAATGAATCCATGATTGTGTAATAAAAGAGATTTTAATACTGGTTTTACCTAACTGGACCTGCAGTATCACCCTGGTTTCTTGGACACTGACAAATCGTCTTGCAGAGGGACATTTACAGGCGCTGCAACCTGATTGACTCTTCAGCCCCTATTAAGAGAAATGTAGTAATCTGCATGTCTGTGCCACGGTTAATTCTGTTAACAGAGAATCCTCTTTTATTCCCCCTTTCTAAATCAGTTGCACGCCTCTGCCTACATTTCAAGTGGCTCCTATTAATAAAATTATCTGTTTCTCTAGCAGCGCTTTTCATTTCAGGTAACCCATTGGCACCACGGCGTCCTGCCTGTTGGAGATTTACAGCAGCATTACTATTATTGTCCTCCAGCACAGGTAAACAGCACTAAGTGACCAGATTTGGAAACAAGTACGGAAATATGTGATATAATTGCCGTGATTCAAATAACAAAGTGTACTGCCGGTGAGTTCTATTGCACCCAAATATGTGCACAGCAGCTCCATTGTGCTCCAACAGACCAGGTCACCGCTCGGCAACAAAATGAGTGTGAAGAGCCTCCTTCATCTCTAATCATCCGCAGAACAAAACGTGGCCCTTTTATTCCTCTCCCCAACTTGATAGAAAGGTTAGATGGACTCTGTGCTCATCAACAAAAAGTGCTGTGTGTGGACGACAGATGCAGCGCTTCCTCTTCAAATTCCGAGGTTAGTAATGGATGTAGAGAGGGGGATTTCATATGTATGTGCTGTGATATTTGCTCCGGTTAATAGACTGTGTTGGAGTACTTACTAGGCTTAAGTTCAAACAAAACAAAATGAAATTTCCATTTAATGAAGAGCTGCACACTCCGTTCCCCCCCTCCCCCCCACCACAAACAACAAC